>JANCIO010000446.1:0-21755 GCA_027604855.1 Psilocybe subaeruginosa | reverse complement strand
TTGGAATATCAGCCTAGGGAGCTGATAATTGGCTGGGACTGGCAGTATTAATATTTGGAAGGCTAAGCATTGGAATACTGGGTGCAGGACTTGCAGTAGGCCCTTCCATTGAAAGTATACAAAAATGTATTTGAGCTTTCATCTGCAAATGGATTTTCATAAACCTCTCCAGTAGATGAAAGTGCAGGTAAGACATATTAAGAAGTAGTACATTGCAGATAGTGTTGAAATATAGTAAGCAAACATGATAGCGTCTCACAGCTGTTTGGCTATGCAACTGCTGGTTTCTTGAATCTTTGTATGCATATTCATTCTTACATATTTGTTCATTAACAGTGCATTATTGCATAATTCCTTTTTCTGTAATATATACAACATATTCAGTTTGTTATCTTTCATTGCAGCATGCAATACACCTTTATTAGTTTCTATTTACTTTGTAGATAAGAGTCTCGGACAATGAAATACTTTATATATGAAACTTCAATATGAGCTCTTCTCAGTTGTTTGCCTTGCAAACAACTAAGGTGACTACTATTCTTTATTACTTAGTATGTTTCATTCATGGTACTAAATTATTACCTAGCTTTTCATGTTCTAGGTAAATACAAATCTACTCTCAGTCATTTGCCTCACAAACAACTGAGCTTTTTGTGTTCTAGAATTCTTACAGGTAGGACTTATTAATAAGTAGTACATGATATAGGGCTTACATATGTGTATAGATACTAAT
The DNA here is from genome assembly GCA_027604855.1 of Psilocybe subaeruginosa. Classification (NCBI taxonomy): domain Eukaryota; kingdom Fungi; phylum Basidiomycota; class Agaricomycetes; order Agaricales; family Agrocybaceae; genus Psilocybe; species Psilocybe subaeruginosa. The sequence goes on along the minus strand of JANCIO010000446.1, from coordinate 21,022 downwards.
GAGAATGTAAGGGAGGAAGGAACAAGCAATTAAGAATGAGGAAAGGACAGGAAATGACTGAAATTCAAAAAAAAGCGGAGCTGTGAGAATATTTGGCCATATATGACTGAGATCAACACAGCCACTGCTAGGCATAGCCACAGCTAGGCATAACCACAGCTAGGCACAGCCACCTCCCACAAGCACCATAACCTTGCCATACGGCCTCCTAGATGATAGGCTTATACTGGAGGATTCGGAGCAGCAAATATTTAACACAGATTATGCAAGTTTAAACATAGAGAGTCCCACTGGATACCGGGCATTATCATTTGCACTGAGAGGGAGGCTGCAAGCCATAGCGTATCACTGCCTCTAGATAAGCTGGTAGTATCCAACCTGTGTCTGTTCCATTGATGGGCCAAATGGTACATCTGTCAAATGAGGAGTTACGTCCTTACGGGTTTATTTGTTGTGAGGAGAATCGTATCAGTGCTGCCGTCTGGTTACCATTCTACAATCACATCACGATAGGAAGCAAAAGGTCTCCGAAAAATTTATCGCGTTACAGCTCATTGATTCCAAGTACTGAATTCGAGAATTAAAAGACCATGGGAAAGTCTGCTCTCTATATCTCGTTCTCTGATGCACTCTGTCCACCACCGGCCCAGAAGGTGGGACAAATGATGTGACCATGTTCGTTGTGGCAGTAAAGTGATTCAATCAGAGGAGTTGTGAGCTAAACCAATATCGGTTCATCTACATCCAAGTATAGCGCTTTTTGGAAACCTGTCGCCAATAATCTTCAGACATGACTATACTTAAGATGAGACGTATCATTGAACATCTCAACAGTTGTATTCCCAACCACTAGATCACAATCGCATCCTTGTCTCATACAGCCGGACTGTCTGTTGCAAATCGTTTCTCTTTAATGGCTGCCGACTCTTCCGCCTTGTATCTACCTTTATCGGCTCTACAAGTTATCGAAGCACTTCGGTACAGCAGATGTACGTATATGCTCTGCGCTTCTGTCTTTCTGTGGGGCCACTCACTTCGCCATCCAGTGGCCGCAGTCTCAATTATATTCTTTGAACATTGTGAGTAGTTGTCTTTGACAATTCATGGCAATCTGAAAAAAAAATCGGTACAGTAACTATGCTGGATCAGGAGGTCTGTCGCCAACTCGGAACTCAGCCATATGAGCGAGCCAATTAACCTCTTGTTAGATCGCGTATATTTGGGTGAGCTGGGAGACGGATAGCAGCTCTAACATTGTTCAAAGTTTACTTATGGCAATTGCATCGTAGAAGGCTCGATGGACCGTCATAAATGTCCTTTATCTGATAGTAAGACGGTCGTCTTCTTCACTTTTAGCGCCTTCTGACAATATTCACTTTGCGCATCGAAGAACAGGTACTATGCCCTGGTGGCTGCAATGTGAGTCAACGCTTAACCACAAACTCATTGAGAGATAAAAAAAATACTAAGAAATCCATCATACGGCTAGCTTCAGCCTTTATGGTGAGTTCCGAAATCCATCACTGGAGAATAGAGCAATTTTTCTTACTCAAATGGGCAGTTTTCTTCAATAGCCACCTGGATAACTCAGTGAGTGAAGTTTTTACACAGATCATAATATTCCCGAATTTAATTTACGTTCAAATGTATGTTGGAATTTCTTTGGGAAATCTTCATGTTCGTTACATGCTACCGGAAGCGTAATAATGGCAGTCATAATCAGATGTGAGTCGGCTAAATACTTTATTAGATAACATGATTTTCTCACTTTGAAATCCTGCAGGCATTGCATTTTTTAAATGGGAAGGATGGACAGGGCTGATATTCTCCATGCTGGGCCAAGGCAAGTGACTAGGCGGCTCACGAAATGATTTTGACATGAGCATATCTGCCAGTTATACTTCAGTTTCGTATCTACGCCATTTATTCGAAGAGCAGACAGGTCGTGGTCCCTATGATTGGGATGTTCACAGTATGCACTGCACTGTCAGGGTGGTTCATGTGGAGGAATATCTCTCAGGCTACAGGTAAGAAATGCTTATCCGTCTCTTATCATCGCTCTTCTAAATAGGGACATTTTTATCAGTCATGGTAATTGCCCTCCCGAGAAGCACATTTTGCCGCATAACACCCAAAGATACCCCAACATTATTTGCGTTCTGGATACCTGTAATTGGGTTCGAAAGTTTGCTATGCCTGCTGGCTTTACTAGCAGGACTACATACCTTCATGAAAGATGATTTCTACTTTCGACACAGTGGAAAGCTTATCAAGATCCTCCTGCGCGATTCAATCGCTTACTTTATAGTGTAAGCTCAAGTTCACACGAATATCCTATAGATCAGGACATTGTTGAACATTAGGTCAATACAGAATTTCTGGCAGTGCAGTGGCATGCTTGCTTGGTGCAATACTAGCGGACGCAGTATGGATTTTATTATACTCTCTTCTATGACCATTATCATTGATAATTTAATAGGTATATTTAGATGCCCCTGTGGGGTTCTCTGTCGCAATGATTTGTACACTTGGGAACCGGCTGATCCTGAACATTCGAGAAGCGACACATCGAGGTGAAAGTCTCCCGATGTCATATCAATCGGAACGGCGGAAACCAACATGACCAATGAGAAGATAGCAGACATTCAAAGAGAAAGGCGAAAAGGTACAAAGTCTCTAATATTTCATACCGAAAGCTGGTTATTCACCATTGAATGACAAAATTCAGATCCTCAATCTGTGTACACTACGGGAACATATTAACTATAACCCTCTACCTGAATCATAAATCGATGGAGAAGTGTAGGAAGACATATATCGAGAGACAGACTATTATTCTATACTTATGCCACGCAATGAGTTGGCAGGACTATTTTTTATGAAGATACTGGTGTAAGAACAAAAGGGCTGTAAAAATATGGTAAACTGGGGTCAAGTGATAGTAGTCAAGAACCGTGCTCGCAAAGCTTTACTGCGTAGCTGCTCGACGATGATTCGGAGCCCTTCCAGACGCGAAATGCTAGGGTAGGCCAGATAGGCCTACTCCACCATTTGGAAACCGTACCTCAGCGAATGAATCTATGCTAAACTCAGTTTTATTTATATATACTACGGCAAATTCCATCACTAGTATCAATTCACTGAGCTAAACATAGCCCTCTTCGTGACGTTGATTCCGCTTTACCTCAATATGTAGCCAAATTTCCTACTATGGATTCTGCTGCGTGAACTACCGTCAAACACGAGATAAGCGATGGAATCATGCATCTGGAGTGCCTAACATTCCGGGGAGTAGTGGCACTGCAGGTCACAAGAGTTATCATCCTTCCGTACACGACCGTAGTTAGCGTGGCCGTCGGCGCCGTTGCCCCTCGTTTGATCCAAGAATATCTGGTAAAATACGAGTTGATACTGGAGCTCGGCGGGCAATTTAACGCAATATCAATCGCAAAAATATCCCAGGAATTTTGAGGTCTAACCTCCCAGGTCCGAGTGGGCATGCATTCGACTTTCTCTGACAGTTGACAATCCTCGCAAGTACTGTCCACGCCGACGCCGCCCAATCATTTATTAATCCCATAACATCAAAGCTTCATATCGAGTTGCGCATTAGCTTTGACAAAGAGATATTTCAAATTGGCACATACCATACATAGCAGCTATGTACAACACAGTCGATAGAAAAAAAATCACAGTGAGAGCGTTATCCATAAATTCTACCAGAGCGGAGCTGTACTTTTTGCCGTCCCAGTTCCCACCCCGGTAGCTCCTTTCCATTAAGTACACCAGCAGCGAGAAAAAACATATGCTGAAAGGTAGACCAGCTACCAAGACAGCTGATACTCTCCACGCCCACTTCTCAACAACTGTAGGAAACTCGAATGACCAAGCGACGCAGTGAATACCACCAAATGCTGTGGCCACAAGGAATGCCAGCATGAAGCATAGCCCATTGGCCTGTTTGTCGACTGTTGGGGCATAAAACGTTGGTGCACGATATCGCTTCCCCTCCAGAGTGGTGCACACCATCATATCTTTGAAGGGACGGAAGAACACGATACCTGGGCGAATTGTGAACACATATACGACGCTGCGAATAAGACCAAGCTCTTCCCGTTTTGCCCTTAGATACACCCTAAATTGCTGGGGTAAAGATAGGCTGGGATTATCATGCGGATGGCTAACTGCAGTATCTGGTACAACCTCGGGTGACCCCGATTGCGACCGTTCGGATGTGTCTTGGGCTTCGACATCAACGTCCAGAGCGACTGGTGTTTTAGATTCCAACAACGAAGGTTGAGGGTGAGCTACGATATTGACATTGACAGCGATTGGTGTTTCAGACTGCTCAACTGCCTCCAACAACGAAGTCTGGAGGCCGTCATCATCTTCACCCGCTGCAGCCACAGAACGCGGTGCAGTTTCTCTCTTTTTCTCCTCCTGTTTGCGATCGGGATCGGCTGAATATCCCTTTTTTAAGTGAACAGGGACGGAAACTTGAACGTCAAGAGGTTTGTGCCACCATAAGGCGTAAATGACCATCGTAAGCGCCGCAAAAGCGAGAGTGACGACCTCCAGCTCCGTCAAGACCATCCCCTTGGATCCCCTCATGATACACTGGATGATGAACCATGTAGTCTGCATGACCACAACACCTTTGGAGAAGAAATCGCCGTTGCTTTTGTCCTTGATTTCCGCTTCTGTGATCGTCGGCCACTCGATCTTTCCTTCCTCTTCTAGTTTCTCCATTTCGCGCGCTTCAAGTGTGCGTAGAAGAACGCCATCCTGGTAAAGGGAGAATCCTCCCATTGCGAGAAAGAATGCTTGTGTTTTTGTCCAACCCTTGGCTATAACGGAGTCCAGTTCGTCAGTCAAACGAGTATCAAAACAAATAAAAACACACCACATACCTCTGTACCGTGTCGCAATATCTGAGGCCGCCAGGGACTGCCGCGCTGCCCAAATGATGACCATTTCCGGCGTGATGAGGACATAGAACATGATAGCCAGGCGTCGACCAAAGACTCGTATAGCGCTTTCGTTCGGAGCTGGGATGTTTTGGTGAATTGCGATCCATGTGCAGGCGAAGATCGTGGCGAAACAGCTCCAGACGATATTCCATATGGATCTGTCCGTAAACTGGGAGTCGTCGGAGAATTGAGTTGATGCTGGCATATCTCTAGGATTTTGAGAGTGTGCATGAGCCGCATATACAGTGCCTAAGGTCAGGAGAGCCATGGTCTTGTCAGAGACGAATGCTACGCTCAGTGAGGTGGTTTTATTGTGTCGGGAATGCTGCTGTTGCATGTCCGGCACGAGGTGAGGGAGGGCGAGGAAGCGAAAAAGCCATGACCGTCCGGCGCAATTGCGTTGATTAATTGATGCCATGGATTAGCGCCCAAGCTCACAGATGCCCCTTGGTCCCTCTGCCTCGGACTGTCTTATAACCAGCCCACAACACGTCATAGTCAAAGCTCGCCAGGTTTAAATATGCCAATTCACAGTCTATTTATTTTTTGCCCCACTTGTTTTGTAGACTGTTAGACAGCTTGCACACGGCCCAAATGCGTCATACTCAAATCTTGCGAGGTTCAAATAAGGTCATGGGCAGTCAAATTCTTTTTGTCCAGGTTGATTTTAAGCGATAGGCCGAACCTTTCAACACCCCCTTTGCCTACTTCTACGACCGCTATCCAGCCGCTATGCCTGCTGCTATGCCCGCTATCCACTCACTCTTGGTGCCCTCGCGATCCCAAACCGCCATCCCCCCGGCTTATATTTTGCGGCCTACAACGCCCGAGTCTCTCAGCACGCCTTTAAACAGCATGTATGCACATAATGAAGTGCGGAAAATTCAAGATAGAAGCAGCGTACAGCCTCTTTTCTTATACACCACATATCTATCTACCTTGCTCAACTTTATGCGCGCAACAACACGGACGGCGGCTGAGGATGCGTACTGGGCTGGCCCACGATGGCTACAGTATGTAGCATGCGCATACCCCGTCAGGGTCTGGGACTTGGACGGCGTCGAGGGTCGAAGGTTGATCTGCGGGGAGGATGAAGGACAAATGTTAGTTATCATTTTCGACAGTTTTGTGAATGTCTATACTCACCGTCAATGCCCAACTAGATGCTTGCTACGCCGCTCTTACTCAAAACTGAGCTTCCTTTATTTATGGGCGCTTGTTCACTGTGTAGGCAGCTGGGCTGACATCACGGGCCAGGAGGAACATGTGGGGATTTGTAGCTGCTGTTGAGCGTCGGTATACTGGGAGGGTGCCAGTACTATAGGTGAACAAAGGCGAGCGCTCATCGTCAACAATCTTATGAATGTCACAGTGTCTGCGTCTGCGTGTCATTCTGCCCAGTACCCTCCCTCCCTCAAGACTCGAGATTCTCTTCGTCGAGGGCCAGTCTGCAGGAAGAAAATAGGTCAGCTCTTATCTTCACGGTCTTATGAATATTTATGCTCACCGAAACAGTGGCGCATGGTTCGAATTTCCGTATCCAAACCAGGCTGCGCGCTTGTGGAATGTGTGCGTATTCGAGGTTGGTGTCCAAAGTCGGTCTGCAAGGAGGATGGATGGAAACAGGTCAGTTCCAATCATTCCACAATCTTGTGAATGTCAATACTCACGGAGAACATGACCAGAGCATATACCTCTCATCCTGCCCAGCGCCCAGCGCCTTCCCTCAAAACCCGACTTCCCTGTCTTGTTCAAGACACACTGGGCGCTTGTGGATGGTGGGAGAATGCGTGCAGACTCGTATCTGCTGTCGACGGTCGGTATCACAGGTAAGTTTTCATCGTCGACAGTCTTACAAATGTCGGGACTCACGGACAGCATAACCAGAGCGTATGCCTGCCCATCTGCGCAACACCCTCCACCCTCCACCCTCCCTCAAACCCCACCTTCCTTCACTTGTCCAACTCGTACTGGTCGCTTGTAATTCGTGTGTACTGCGTAGCGGGCGTCGAGGGTCGATCTGAAGGGAGAAAAAAAAAAAGGTCAATTCCTATTTGTGGCGGACAGGTATGCGTGTATGCTCACCGACGTTTCAAAGAAACAGAGCTCCCCGGAGGCTACCGCAATGCAAGGCCATTTCCCTGTGCAAGCCGCGCCGGACGGTTGTGGTCGGGCGCGTGTGACAGATGCACATGCCTGGACTGGCTGAATAGGTGAGTTTCGTGGATCTCTGCCCGTATTGATACTTACGAATGTATCCCAGTGTACCTTCATCTCAGCATGTGTCGGACGCGCGGCCAGCTCGGACACATCCATCACGATGTCACATGGGCTGGATAGTAAGAGGAAGAGAGAACGAAATGGGGAGGCATAGCGTGCTGGAGGCCGGGTCACTACAGGCACTGTGAAATGGTACGGGAACAATAGAGGTTAACATGCAGTTTGTTTGACAAGAGAACATGAATGTGGAAACTTACTCATCGAGCTTGTCACTAAAATAGCTTGTGGCTTCCGTGAGCGAGGTCCAGCAGCGATAGTAGGGTGGACTTGTCAAAGCTATGGAGAACGCGTCTTTGTCGCCCACTCAGCGTGTCTGTTGAAGCGATGCACCGTACATGTCGGTGGACTGGATGGAGAGCGGCGGGGAGCATAGATGGGAGGGCATAGTAGGTGTGCGAGTTGGGGTGGGGGTTTGAGCTTACCACGGACGCTGTGAGATGGTGCAGGAATACTAAAGTGAGCACGCGGTTCGTATAACGAAAGCAGCGTCGGCACTTACTCCGAGTCGTCGAGCTTGTTGGCAGTTGGTGGCATCCGAGAGCGAGTTTCAGCAATGATCAATGAGAGGGAAGGAAAACGCGTCAGGGAGGGGAGAAAAGCTAGCGGGAACGAAAGTGAGCACACAATTCATAACGACATGTCCGAGTCTGGAAAGACTGACCGGCATCTATGACGCTTTGATCTGCTATGTTTGTGATATGTGCTGTAGGCAAACAAAGCACTGAGATCCGTTATCGTTTCCAGGACTTTTGTCGTTTCTTTACTTTTCAAAACCACGCGGCTCAACTGTTACCTAACATTGGTAGCTTTTTTTTTATCTGTCGCTGGGCGCCATCTGACATGGCTTTGCAGATTTAAATGAATGGATGAAAGTACGATACACCGTTTGAGACGTTTGAATGATAGGTACGTGAGTCTATTCTTGATACACGTTCTATTTTGACCGATCTCATTAAAGCTACCCGACCTTGCTCACCAATCACTACGTCCTTATAGCCTCGGCAAGTTCGCGGCCATTGAAATACACTATACCTCGAACTTGGACGTGGATTATTATGATTTCAGCTAAAGTCGGAGGAGCATGAGGCTAGACACGACGTATCGACGTATCGACGTCCGGTAATCGAATATTTTACGATGAGACATTTGAATAATAGGTATGTGATGCTGCTCTTGACAGACGTTCTATTCTGACCGATCTTATTGAAGCTACCTGCCCTCACTCATCAATTACCACGTCTGTATGGGCTCAGCAAGTGCACGGCCATCGAAACACATTACACCCTGAACTGGGAGGCGGATTATCGCGATTTCAGCTGAGATCGGAGGAGAATGAGGCTAGACATGATGTATGGACGTCCGGGAATCGAGTGTATTATGGTGTAGGTGTGTAGCTTTTGTTTATATCTATCACGTCCATTCTTCTGACTTGCACTCTGTAGTAATTACATTTGAATTAAACGAACGCGGCTCCCCAACGTAATCGAACGCCGGTCTCACTTATCGCGTCTGGGGTCCATGCGCGTGCGGCCGGCCCTGACCCTTTCACTTTGTTCATCATGGAAGGCAAGGCTGCGCTGAAGAAGGCTTTCCTCCGACGCAACGTATCGACTTGATGTGAATCGTGAATTGTCACATCGGCTCTTGTCTTTGCACAGCACCGGATTTATCGTCATGTTTATTCATTCAGGGGTTTTGCAGTTTGGCCCGACACCACATATCGATTTCCCGCAAACGGCACATATACGCGACCTGCCGGATGCACGTCCATTCAAGTGGATTTCAGACGAGGTATTGAGAAGACGGTTGCATCGGGTCCGTTGGATGGATGGAACTCTTGATTCGCTCAAGAGGGCCTTGCTCTGAAGCAACATATCGATTTCCCGCGAACGGCACATTCTTACAACACGTTGAAGATCACATTGGAACAGATTATGTCCTCGAAGATGATTAGTCGACGTCCGTTCTTTTAAATCGTATCAGATGTCTCTTACTAACGTGGTTCTTTAATTTAGCTGACAAATACTTCACGTCCTTGGTCTCGGTCTCCATCTCGTCGAACTCACGCCTACCCCCCTCCTTCTCGAATCGTTTTCTCCACACAATGCATACCTGTAAGCATGCATTGCCGGCCATTCAAAGGCCGACATGATATATCAGCTTCCCGCAACCCGTGGAACATACAACCGTCAGAGGACAATATACCTCTACTTTGACGGCACATACCGCCTTAATGCAAATCGTCCAACCTGATGTTTAATGTTTATCTCACCCTTACTCCGATACGCCCTATCGCCTGCTCACAAGCCGTGAATATCCCTGTCCTTGCCCTCGAATAACGACTCGGGCCTACGTCGCATTCACGCAATAATGTTTCTTGTATGTCTTTCAGTTTACTTTGTCAGCTGTATCGCGCTGACTCTACACAGTAAGGAATATGTTTGTTTACAGAGGGTACAGTGTTTAGGGTTAGGGTTACGACAACGAAGGTATTTGTTCTTGTAGTAATTCATTCTTCTGGTATATTGACGGTTAAGTTCTCTCAGAGCTTGCGGTATCGTACCGCGTAACTTTTATAGGGCGGTGGATCGAGTTTGGTGTAGGTTCACGCTGCGAGTAGGAGGATATACATATATTGTGTGGGCTAGGTACGGACTCTAGCCTCTGTAGATAGACCGGTTACACCCCTTATTTCCCTTATTTCCCTTCGTGGAGGGGTGAGGGGAACTAACCTCTGCGCGAATATAACCAGAAGTTGTTGGAATGTTTGAACTAGGCTGTTTTTTTACATTTATAAATAGATTTTATTATCTCTACAACGACAATCGAGACACAATTCAACAGAATAACAACAAAAAAATCAACATCCTCTCTCCCATGGTCACAAAGATTAACACAATCCATAACCCGAATCGATAGGGAAGTCTTGAATTCTTCGTAACCAAGTCGCCTGGTCTTCCGAGGGTCCTCGAAAACATGATTCGCTAGCGAACTGTTGTATATTTGGGGTAAGCTGTACAATTTATGTAGATTCTGCCACTGATATGTACAAAAGAACAAGATCGAAGAAAGAAAAATAGCATAGTGTTCACAGTTGTGTGAGGTACACCGAAATTCAGGACGAAGCGTGTCAGTTCCGCGGCATTCAACAAAACAGTCAGATCACCAGCAGCGATGGTCGTTGATCAGCCATATTCCCCATTAACCATACTTGCCCTGAGCACAATTTTCAAGTCAATATTGTGCCGGTGTCGAACATGCAGTATTCTCTTACCCAATCAATACATGACGTTGGTCCATTGTAGTTTACACCGTGGATATTGGCCGGTGTCGTGCTACACCTATCTTCCCAATTATCGCCATTATGTAGATTTTCCAAGGGTGCCTCATGACGCTATACAGTAGAAAACTTGATCAAGAAAAAGTGTAAGTAGAGCAAGGGCAGGCAGCTTACACGAATACCAGGCTCTACACATCCCTGAATGTGAAGGTCGACATAAGACATAATTACTAGCTGTGCAGTGTTTCTCGTACCTTATCTTTTAAGTAACTCCACCAAGAAGTACATCCCCCTTGGTTAGAATCCACTTTCCAGTAACCGGTAACGTGTCCAGATTCCCTATTTGACTTATCACTATCCCAGTTCTTAGACCTTGAAATTAATGGCACAGATAAGATCCTCGCAGCTAGTCGTACCCCATTCCTTTCCATGGATCTCAATTGGTTTGATGTCACACTCGTTGATTGGGTTGAAACCGAGTGGAACATTTATCAAAGTGGCCGTATACTCTCTCACTCTCACTCCGTACCGCACTTTGTCCAGACTGTCATACACAGGATGACATACCAGTTTGCACGTGTATTTGAACCATCCTGCATATTCGGTTGATAACGAGGCATAAGTATGTCCATTCTGGAGTTGTTGAAAGATGTGGCGGAACACAAAGAACTCAACAACGATAGCCTTGACATGAGCCGCAGTTCGAGTGTAGTACCGTAATATATCATGTGTATCCGCGTTCTCAGGCACCTTAACTTCATTATTAACTCGTTTTTCTTCAATTTGTGTAGTCGGAGACTCATGTAGCTTATAATGCGTTGCAGAACGACAAATATATGGATGATGTACATGTCATAATTTATGATTTGAACTATACAACATTAAAACCAAAGTAAAACGGTCAAGAGATGTGTGGTATGTACGCAGATTAGATGTTCAAATATGAGGAAGATACGCGGTCCAATTGAGATCGATGTATGCTCCAGCAGGCAGAGCTCGAAGACCTATGAGAGGCAAAATAAGAAGAACACCACGAGCAGCTACGTACAACAAACTCAATAGAGCCACAATCACGACGAAAACCTTGCTCATAAACTCTTGTAGGGCGTAGCTATATATTATGTAGTAAATGTACCGGCCCCAACCGGTCTCTACCAATAACTGATCCAGCATCGGGGGAATGAATATGCCAATAGGGAGACTGGATACCAAGACAGCTGATACTCTCCATAGCCACTTCTCAATTACTGTAGGAAATTCGAACGACCAAGCGATGCAGTGAATCCCTCCAAATACTGTGGCCACAAGCATTATCACAAGCATTCCCACCAGATTGTCCATGCTTTCTGGGGCATAGAACGTTGGTACACGATATCCCTCCCGATTGAAATCGACACAGGCCAACATATCCATGAAGGGATTGAGGAACATGATGGCTGGGCGAATCGTGAACACGTATATGACGCCGCGAATAGGGCCATAATCTTCCTGTTTTTCCCTTAGATACACGCGAAATTGCTGGGGTATAGATAGGTTGGAATCATAGTACGGACCGCTAAATGGATCTGACATTTTTGGCGGTGCCAATTGCGACCGATCGGATGTGTCTTGGGCTTCGACGTCGACATCCAGACCGACTGGTGTTTTAGATCCCAACAACGAAGTTTGAGGGTGAGTTACGACATCGTCATTGACAGAGATTGGTGTTTCAGGCCGCTCAACTGCCTCCAACAACGAAGTTTGGAGGCTGTCATCGTCTTCACCCACAACAATCACAGAAGGCGATATAGTCTTTCTCTTTTCATCGGCTGAACGTCCCTCTTTTAAATGAACAGGGACAGGAACTTGAACGTCAAGAGGTTTGTGCCACCATAAGCCGTAAATGATGATCGTAAGCGTTGCAAAAGCGAGGGTGACAACCTCCAGCTCCGTCAACACCATCCGCTTGGACCCCCTCACGATGCACTGGATGATGAACCATGTAGTCTGCATGACCACGACGCCTTTCGAGAAGAAATCGCCTTTGCTTTTGTCCTTGATTTCCGCTTCTGTGATCGTCGGCCACTCGATCTTTCCGTCCCTTTCTAGCCTCTTCATTTCGTTATATTCGAGTGGGCGTAGAGGAATGTCATCCTTGTACAAGTAGAATCCTCCCATCATGAAAAAGAATGCATGTGTTTTTGTCCAACCCCTCGCTATAACAAAGTTCAATTCGTCAGTCGAACGAGTATCAAACGAAAGAGAAACACACCACATACCTTTTTCCCATTTCGCCATTTTTGAGGCCGCCAGGTACTGCCGCGCTGCCCATACGACGACCAATTCCGGCGCGATGAGCATATAGAACATGATAGCTAGACGTCGACCAAAGACTCGGATAGCGCTTTCGTTCGGAGCTGGGATGTTTTGGTGAATTGCGATCCATGTGCAGGCAAAGATGGTGGCCAAGCAGCTCAAGGCGATATTCCATGTCGACCTATCCGTAAACTGGGAGTTGTCGGAGAATTGAGTTGATACTAGCACATCTCTAGGATAATAAGAGTGTGCGTGAGCGGCATATGCAGTGCCCAAAGTCAGGAGAGTCATGGTGTTGTCAGAGACGAATGATACGCTCTGTGAGGTGGTTTTTATTGTGTCGAGCATGCTGCTGGTGCATGTCCGACACGAGGGTGAGGGAAGGTGAAGAAGTGAAAAAGCTGACGCAATTGCATCGATTGATTGATGCCATGGATTAGCGTGCAAGCTCATGGATGCCCCCTGGTCCCTCTGCCTCGGACTGTCTTATAACCAGCCCATAATATGTCGTAGTCAAAGCTCGCCAGCTTCAAATATGCCAATTCACAGTTTATTTATTTTTGGTCCAACTTCATTTTTAGACTGTCAGACAGCTTGCAGACGGGCCAAAACGCGTCATAGTCAAATCTCGCGAGGTTCAAATATGGTCATTCGCAGTTTAATTCTTTTTGTCCAGGTCGAGTTTAAGTGACAGACTGAACCTTTCAACACCCCCTTGCCTACTACTACCACCGCTATCTAGTTTTTCTCAACGTTCTCGCTTATTCCTCGCGACCTCAAGCCGCCGTCCCCCCAGCTTATATTTTGCGGCCTACAACGCCCAAGTCTCTCAGCACGCCTTCGAACAAGATGTATGCATATAATGAAATGCGGAAATTTGAAGACAGAGGCGGCATACAGCCTCTTTTCTTATGCACCGCATATTTATCTACCTTGCTCAACTTTATGCACACAGCCACACGGATGCCGGCTAGGGATGTGCACTGGGCTGGCCCATGATGGCTACAGTATGTAGCGCGCGCATAGCCTGTCAGAGTCTGGGACTTGGACGGCGTTGAGGATCGAAGGTCGATCTGTGGGGAGGATGAAGGACAAAGGTTAGTTATCATTTTCGACAGTTTTGTGAATGTCTATAGTCACCGTCAATGCCCAACTAGATGCCTCCTATGCTGCCCTTACTCAAAACTGAGCTTCCTTTACTTGTGGGCGCTTGTTCACCACGTAGGCAGCTGGGCTGACATCACGGGTCGGGAGAGACATGTGGAAATAAATGCCGGTGAGCGTCGGTATACTGGGAGGGCGCCAGTATTATAGGTGAACAAAGGTAAGTGCTCATCGTCAACAATCTTACGAATGTCATAGTGTCAGCGTCTGCGTGTCATTCAGCCCAGTGCTCTCCCTCAAGACCCGAGTTTCTCGTCATCGAGGGGTGGTCTGCAGAGAGAAAATAGGTAAGCTCTTATCTTCACGGTCTTGTGAATGTTTATGCTCACCGAAACAGCGGCGCATGGTTAGAATTTCTATATCCACGCTGGACTGGGCGCTTGTGAAGTATGTGTGTATTCGAGGTTGGTGTCCGAAGTCGGTCTGCAAGGAGGATGGATGGAAACAGGTCAATTCTCATCATTCCACGATCTTGCGAATGCCAATACTCACGAAAAACATGACTAGGGCATATACCTCCCATCCTGCCCAGAGTCCAGCACCTTCCCTCAAAACCCGACTTCCCTTTCTTGTTCAAGACACACTGGGCGCTTGTGGACGGTGGAAAAATACGTGCGCACTCGTATCTGCCGTGACGGTCCGTATCACAGTTCAGTTTTCATCTTCGACGGTCTTGCGAATGTCGATACTCACGGACAGCGTAACCAGAGCGTGTGCCTGCCCTTCCGCCCAACACCCAACACAAACCCACCTTCCTTCGCCTGTCCAACTCGTACCAGTCGCTTGTAATTCGTGGGTATTGCATAGCTGGCATCGAGGGTCCATCTGAAAGGGGGGAAAAGGTCTGTTCTCATTTTTAACGGACGGATGTGCGTGTATGCTCACCGATTCTGCAAAGATACGGAGTCCGCTGGATGCCAACACAATGAAACATTGTTTCCGTACGCAAGTCGCGCTGGGCGCGTGTTGTTGGGCGGGTATGACAACACAGGTCCCCTCGAATGTGAGAGGGAAACGACGGGGTCTGCATCGATATGGGTGCGAGATGGGGGCTCGCAGATGGATGTTTGAGGTCCTGGTGGTGAACACAAGAGGCAGCGGACGTGGAGATGAAAAATAAGCGCACAGGTGAGTATGCGAGACGATGACAGGGGCCTGGCATGCGTACTCACTGTCGTTAATGTTTCCAAGGGACGTTAGTCCCTCTTCCTGTACCAAACAAACGCCGCGGGTTGAAGTTGAGGTTGAGGCAGGGAAAAGTGACGGGGGTGGAACATATCTGAAGCTGTAGAGACACGGCTAGCCTGAGCATTGCGGTAGGATAGCAGAAATGAACGCATATGCTTACCGTCTCGGCATTGCTCGTCCAAAATGGGACGCTACTTTCTCTACCTGTACTAAGGTCCGCGAATCGAACGCCGGAGATTGTGGTAGGGGTCGAGGGTGAGGTAGAGGTTGAAGATAGGGGCGGGGGAAAGGTGAATGGCGCGCAGTATATGCGTATGCGTTGTGCTAGCTGGGGAGACACGGTGAGTGTGGTGGGAAGGAATACAGTTGCTAACCGTCTTCTAGCTGTCTGACGCCGAGTACAATGCACGTCATGGTCCGAGAGTTCGTCAAAGAAGGATAGGGGCTTGGGGATATGTGCATGCTGTAAAGCTACAGTGAGTACTATTGGAGTGCGGTACTGGGTTTGTTCGCTTACCCGCTGTCAAGCCCAGATGCTCACCTCCAATCCCGATCTACTCCTTTCGTTTTACCATGCCGTTTGAAGCAATCGCGGGCGTTGTTTCAGTGTGATGCATTGCTCTTCACAGCAACACCGGCTGCCGCTGAGTGCGGGACGTGTCGCTCAGTGTTGGGATGCACATGCATGGACTGGGTGAATAGGTGAGTTTCGTGGGTCTCTGCGCGTATTGATACTGACGAATGTATCCCAGTGCATCATCATCTCAATATGCGTGCCAGACGCGCGGCGAGCTCTGAAATATTTATCACGATGTCGGATGGGCTGGATAGTGATGGGAGCAGAGAACGAAGTAGGGAGGCATAGCGTGCTGGTGGCCGGGTCACTACAAGCACCGTGAGATGGTGCGGGAACAATAGATGTAAGCATGCAGTTTGTTTGATAGGAGAATGTGGGGACTCACTCATCGGGTTCGTCACTAAAATAGCTGGTGACATCTGGCAGCGATGTCCAGCAATGAGGGCAGGGGTGGACGCGTCGAGGCTATGGAGCACGCGTCAGAGCAAGGATGAACACATCTTGGTCACCCGCTCAGCATGCCTGTTGAAGCGATGCACCATACACAATGGACTGGATAGTGAGTGGAGGGGAAAATAGATGGGAAGGCACATTTGGTGCGCTGGTTAACGTGCTGGTTGCGGTTACGGGATACTACAGACGCTGTGAGATGGTGCAGGAATACTAAAAGTGAGTACACAGTTGTTATAACGGAAGCAGCACTGGAACTTACTCGTAGAGCTCCGAGAACGATGTCCAGCAATGAGAGGCAAGGAAACGCGTCAGGGAGACTAGCGGGAACAAAAGTGAGCACACGATTCATAAACGACATGTCGTTGTCTGGAAAGACAGACCAGCATCTATGACGCTTTGATCCGATATATTTGTGATATGTACTGTAGCCAAACAAAGCCCTGAGATAGGATTTCGTTTCCAGAACTTTTGTTGTTTCTTTACATTTCAAACCACTCAGCCCAACCGTTACCCAACATTGGTATGTTCTTGTTTTATTTGTCGTTTTACTTTGTTCTAACTTTTTGACTAGGGTTTGCTCAATGGGTTATTTGACCTCCGCCCGAGTTTCCTATGTTTTCAAGGCAGGTTATCGATTTTGGTTGAAGGGCGCCATCTGACATAGTTTTGCAGCTTGAAATGAATGGATGAAATTACAATACACGATGTTTGAGACGTTTAAAGCATAGGTATGTGATTCTATTCTTGATACATGTTCTATTCTGACCCATGTTATTAAAGCTACCCGTCCCCGTTCCCCAACCACCATGTCCTATGGCCTCGTCAAGTTCACGGCAACCGAATCACATTAATGCTCGAACTGGGAGGTGGACTATTGCGAATTAGGCTACTGTCGGAGGAGGATGAGGACTATACAGTGCTTTTCCAGGTTCAAAGGGATAGATGAAAGTACATTACATGGTGTTTGTGACATTTGAATGATATGCCTGTGATTCTATTTTTGATACACGTTCTATTCTGACCGATGTTATTAAAGCTACCCGCTTCCACTCACCAATCACCACGTCTGTATGGCCTCAACAAGTTCACGTTCTTCGAAATACGCTGATGCTCGAAGTGGAGGGCGGATCGCCGCAATTTCAGCTAAAGTCTGAGGAGGATGAGGCTAGATACGGCGTATCGACGTCCGGCAACCGAGTATTTTACGGTGCAGGTGTGTAACTCTTATTTACATATATCGTGTCTATTCTGCTAACTTGATTCTATAGTAATCACGGCCCAATGAAGCTGACGCAAATCATCCAAGTCATTGAATGTCAGTCTCGCTTTTCGCGTCTTTGGTCCATGCGGGGGCGGGTTTTGCGGTTTGGGCCAACACCACGTATCAATTTCCCGCGAACGGCAAATTCTTACAACGCGTTAAACGTCCCATTGGAATAATCGACGGGAGGGCAAGTAGTGATGGAAAAATGCGGGATTGGTTATATCCTCGGAGATGATTAGTCGACGTGCGTTGTTTTAAATGTACCGGGGGTCTGTTATTAACGTAGTTCTTTAATTTAGCTGACAATGATACTTCACGAGTCTACTGACGATTGGTCTTATTCGATCCCATCAAATGAAAGAAGGAGAAGGCTGGAAGGACAGGGAAGCGTTGCCAGCCACTCCTTCCTTGTCCTGCTAGCTCCCATTATTTAGGTAATAAGCTGCAACCAAATGTTATGTGAACAATCACATTTGGTTTGTGTTATATTTCTGCACGTGTGGCCGGCGCCGGCGACCGACATCGTTCCTGTTTCCACCTCGTGTTTCCATTCTGTCTCACTCACTGTCTATGATCTTCTGGGCGGGATGCACGATGCGCACCGACTTGCGCTTCCTAGAACGAATTTTTTGATCCCCCGCGGCCTCGTTCTCTGTTGCTTTGGTCTCAAGAGCTCAAGTTTCAACTCTGAACTTGAGATGTTATCTTCAACTGTGCGATAAATAGGGCAGAACCAATTGCACTCTGTAGGTTCCACCATTGTCCCATTTCCTTATTATACTAACACTCCAACACCTCATTATGCCATCAGTTCGTCGCCTCCTTTTCAAAACCCACCATGTCTCTCATGGACCGCGTGCCATTCGAGAGCGCGAGCTCTACCGTGAGCTTCAAAATCACAACACCAATGGGGAGATGGTCACATATGAGTTGGCCACTGACTCATGGGTTCTGTACGCCCGGTAAATGACCGATTTTTTAAATGTGATATCTTCTTGACGATCTGCTTTTGCACTAGACCTATTCGAGTTACGCCCAGTGGGACTTTCCATGAAGTTGCCGCCTCTGGCTTCCGCAACCTGCATGATGGCTATGAGGCCCCTTTGTGTCCCCATGCTGCCGTCCAGTCCAAGGACCTGAAGCACTTTACGATGTCCTTACATCTAAGGGTGATGTATCAAGGACAGTACGAGGACGTTTTCCGATGTGATACACACCCCTGTAACTTTATAGGTATGTCCTTCTCTTCTTGTTTTTACCGCTTTCACCTTTTTTTGTTATTTCCAGTTCTCATACCACGTCTCAAAGCTCCTGTAATACTGCAAACACAGGAGCAGATAGACGAATACACTTGTCAGTATTTCTTGACCCTCACTACTCTATCAACCAGGTTGACCTTCCAATCAGCCTTTCAAGATGACGATGAAGCAGCTGAGACACGTGAATCATATGCCTGTAAGTCTTGATTCTAAGTTATAGTCATCAATGTTGATATTTACAGCCTTTTTCAGATGATCAGGACTTTTTACTTGGCCTTACCGATTCCAGCCCATCGAAAGCGTCTACGTCATCTGCAAGTGAGGTTGAACACATGCTTGCTCCGAGGGCTGGTTCCTCGAGAACCCCCTCTGTGGTATCCTCTTCTCCAACTGTGCCCCTCTTCAAAGGACCGGTCTTCTCCAGCTCCAGCTCTCAAAACATCCCAGGCGCCCCAAACTTTAATCCTAGGTTGTTACCAAATCTATCTCCTGGCAAGCATCGATTGCGGCCATCTCCACGCCCTATGACATTGTTGAGCCAACTTGCAACTGCGCGTAGCTTCTTTACAGAGGCCATTGCTACTGCACGCAAAAACTCTGGTATGTAACCTTGCTGATATTTGTATGCATGGACTGTAACCCTTTGCTTTTTAGATACTTTCCTCATGACCGAATTGTTTTATAACGAAAAATCTGGTTTATATAAAGGTAAATGAAGATGTTCAATATCTTATGTGTGATTCTAACAATGTTTCTTTTTTGTTTGTTTTCAGAATCCCCTTCCGCTCACATCGCATGGGACTCTGACAGCACCCCTCTTGTCTTACAAGCCTATGACGATCGTCTTTACCCTGGGTGCACCAATCGCATTTACCAAAACCTCAATTTTTTCACCACCACTGTTGGCTCCATACTTCGTGAATTGAACTCCACTCTGGGTGTTCCGAAGTCGTCACTCCAGGCCCTAGTTGAACTATCAGTCAAGTGTGATGTCTGTGGTTGTATGTTCTCTCCTGATGGCTACAACCGCCATATTGATCCACAAGACAGCTGCTGCAAAAGCACGTCCAATGAGTTAACCAGTAAGTCATGACTTTGATCTGTCTATCTGTCGAAGTTTGAAACTTACAATCTTGTCTGCAGTATCAAAGAAGGATGCCGACACCAATACTCTTCGAGCCCTCAAGATGAGGTCCTTTGCTGATCCAGCATTTGCTGAGACAGCAAAGGAGTTCCTTGACACTCCAATCGGCATCGCTTTCCTGGAGTGGAACTCGCAAATGGGTGTCCCTATGGACGTATTTGTTGTCATAACCACAGCCTATGTTGACTGTCGATCTTGCAAGCTGTTGCGAACATTTCCAGCACACCGGGCCCATCTCAATGATATTGGTGAATGCCCAGATCTTGGTGAAGTTGGAGCAACCTTAGTGAAGGGGAAGGGAAAGGGAAGGGAAAATGATGTTCCAAATCTGGAGGATAGTGTCAAGGAAGATGGTGAGGCTGTAGGCAACTAATTTTTCTAATACCCTTTCTTGTTTGTATTTGGCTCACTATTCCCTGCCTGTCTTTTCCCGCTCACATTTCATCTCGTCTCGTCTCGTCTCTTTCTTTCTTTTTGAACTGTTCTTGTCACTCCCATCTATCATTTTCTTGGACTATTGTCTATCGTTTTCTCTCCTTTCCTTACCTTTGCATAGCTATTAAAAATGTACATTTATATTTATAGCTTGCAAATTGTTATTTCTTGACATATTTCTGTTACGAAAGTGAGATTCCAACGTGCTATCAAAATGTCATGTTGGCTTTAAATGAACTCTTCAACTAAATAACTCTTGCTTGTGTCCTTATAGAACATAGACTATATCAGGCCTTTTTTAATTTTCAAGTCTTCACTCTCAAGAATTCACTCAGTGACTCATTTGATACATTTAACCAACAGGTAGGCCAAAGTAGACTAAGGTATATAGCTCGTAACATTGTGCTATCTCTCGTAAATTATTCTGACAAGTCATTGGTTAAATACCTACCCAAACCTATCTGCTCTTTCTTTCCACAGGTTTGGCTTCAAGGACATGGCTAAGCAGCAGGAAGACAAATACCTAACTTCCCTGAACCCGTCTGGACAAGTGCCTTTCCCGTGTCAACTTGCTTCCAGTAAACTGCTTCTGCACGAGTCAATGTTGTTTGTGTCTTATTGAGAGACTCGGAGGCATGCTGGTATCGTTCAGCCTCTTGCATAGGGGAAATATTTCCAAGGGTCACTGCACATTCAACAACCTTCAGGTGGGC
>JANCIO010000445.1:0-21781 GCA_027604855.1 Psilocybe subaeruginosa | reverse complement strand
ATATTAAGACCTATGTGGAGTCTATACAGAGTCCATGTGGAGTCCATGCAGAGTCCATATGGAGTCCAGGTGGACTCTATCTGGCCTCAAGTGGAATTGTATGGACTCCATCTGGACTCCACTTATCAAAGATGACATTTTGAACATTTACATATATTCCAGGTGGACTCCATGTGGAGTCCACCACATTTGTATGGAGTTGGTGGACTCCATATGGAGTATATGGGTGGAGGTAAAGTACACCCTTTTTGGATGTGTGCTTGAGGTCATTATCTTGCTAAAAGATGAAATCATCCTGATTAAGGTTGTAATACTCCAGAGTTTGGAAGACATAGTCATCTAAAATGCTTATATAGAGTTCTCTATCCATCTTGCCTTCTATTCTGCACATGTAGATAATACCACTTGTTGTTATACAACTCCAAATCATCATATGTCCTTCTCTAAATTTGATGGTTTTCTATATGCTGAGTTTGGAGAGGAGAACCAGCCCTTTTCCTCACCTACTGCCTTCCAACTGACCCAATTCAATTGATCTTGGGCTTATCTGTGAACATAACATGTTTCCAGTCTTTTTCTGTTTGGTTTTCATATTTCTGGACAAATTTCAAGTAAGCCTTCCCATGGTTCTTAGAGAGGAATGGCGTTTTGACCTTGACTTGTGCTACAAGATCCATTTTTTGAGAAATTTTTGAATGCTTTAGAAGGAGATAGATGTGTTAGTGATAGTGAGAAGCTGTCAGCAGAGTTGTGTGGAAGTATCAGCCTTTCTAGTGGAGAAAAGTCAAACTAGGTGGCAGTGGTCATGAGGAGTGAGCTTAGAAAAATGGCCTTTATGATTTTTTTTCATTAATAACTCTATCCCAAAACATATCACCCAAATAGTTGACTTCAAAAAGCAAGTTTGACATCAGTTCTGCAAATAGAATCACTATTTTCTAGCATAAAGATAATGTTAGAGCATAATTTAAAAGAGAGAATGCATGACTGTGTAGCAGAGAATATGTTGGAATATGGGAATCAAACAGCACAATTCCTGTGATCCCGTGCGCTGAATATGCAGCCACAAGTATGTGGATTTTATATATAAACTGAATTCTCCGTTATAGAGTAAATTTAGTTAGTATAAATTGTATTTATAGTATATAAGTACAGTATTTACATTATTGTATGCTACGCATTTACCTCCCAATCACATGGTTTTTATCTGATTGATTTGGTCTTTTCAACAGAATAATGGACTATAAACTTGGGGGAATGTAAGGTTTCAGTCTTTGTTATATACTTCTAACATGTTTTTATTCATTTGATATTTTTTTTGCATGTTTACAATAACAAAAAACCTTATTGTGTTAATTCCAACAGGCCACAAAGAAACTGTCTGGATGTGTTATTTTTGTAAAGTATTTAATAATAATAAATGAACCAAACAAATACAAATATATGTTATATTTCCTGAAAGCTGTGATCCAAGGCTTTCTAGTACATTTTAAATTATATGATTTCATTAAGATTACATGTCATTATAGTCAGTTTAAGTTCAATTGCAAAAACATCTGGACAGTTTTTAAGTCACTGTACTACATCATTTGGCACAAATTCTGTTAATTTTTTTTTGCTGTGCAGCAATGGCATTTGGACCCAAAAAAAGTGTCAGGCAGGGAGAACTATTTCCAGACTCCGGGGCAGTGCAGGCAATATACCCCAGGCAACCAGCCAGCCATAGCACATTCATTGTAATTACTGAATCATATGATATGGTACAGTGTAGATTTCCATTTAAGGATAAAACAACATTCACTGGCTCAGAGGGACCACTGAACCCATATGATATGCAACACTGTAATTGTCCTTTCTACTATATGATATGTTACAATGGTACATATCTAGCTGTGCAGTGCCCTCTATATTTAAAGGGCCTTGGCTGGGGCTGGCTCCAGAGGGAGAGGTTGTGTTGATGCTAGAGTTGGTACTGGCTCTGGAGCTGGTACTGGTACTGTTGTGAATTGATATGAGATTGGTGTAGCTGGTGTTGGTGGTAGCTGATGTTGAAGCAATGGTTTCTTGAGCTCTCTGTACTCGATGGGGAAGGGGACTCAGTATGTGACCCAAAGCCGAATGACCTTGAGGAGGATTCATGGTTGGCCCCCAAGTATATAGGGCCTAGTGTCCTCAGACAATGTTTGAAGTTGAGCCAAAGTTGAATCCTGTATGTCTTTTCCTTCCCTCCTATTTGGACCATGAATCTAACCAACGACTAATGGGATAACTACGGCCAGCATATGGCAAAATTTGCCGTGCACAGAGAGTAAAGGCTCCACCATTGTTCGATATGTCGAGTCAGGCCGACAAACATGACTTAATAATTAAGAGTGTGCCCACAACCACGTTTTGTGCACGGGATCGCGTCTCATCGGTTTTCCGAATCCAGTCTGCCATCATCAGTCCCACCTTCCCCTCATAACTACCCCAAAACTAGAGCACTTTATAAAATTACCAAGGTCAAGCTCTCTACATATCTGTTAAATTTAACGTTACTTATTGGTCTTGACAACACTCGCCACATTCAAGCTGTAATTGATCTGTGTGCCTGTAACCTGCAACCGGCAGATGTCATGCGCCGTTTTTCAAGGTAAGTGTTGTTCATGTTACCCCCTTTTTTGCAGAGTCGTAAAATAAATTTGCCATAGATTGGCGAAGTAAAAATGCGAGCACAGCCTGTGTGAACGTCGATCGGATGGATAGACACAGTCTGGCAAGAGAATAACCAATGCCTATTTGGTCACCAATCGCTTTGTCAGGCTGGCTTGTTGTCAAGTTTTTGTAGTGAGTTAATGAGTTACGAAGCTGTAGAGTTTGTCAACCGTAATACTTCCAGATAGTAATAGAAAGGGACAAATCCTGTGGTATATCTGCCAGAAGTTTGGTTCAGCAAGGTGAGCCAACAAGTTAGGATGTCGGCATCCAGTTAGAAGACCAATCTACAAATTACGTACAAGGCGAGAACTTGTATATGGACCTGCCTGTTTTAGGAACAACACTTTGTCCCTCGAAGTTGTCATTAAACTCAAGATGAAGGCGAACTAGGGATACGCTTACCCTGCGCTCTACACTTGGGGAAAAATGGTCGAAATATATCCTGACTCAACATCAGAACAAGGGGTGACGAAGAACTTCAAGACGTCAGTAAACCCATTCACACGGCTACCAGCGCCTAATGCTACGCTCCGCACAGATACCTTTGCAGTCTCACCTAGCGCTGAGACTGAATTCCTTTCCGTGCATATGCAGCGTTCAAACCTTCTCGGTCGTATTAACCATATTAGACTTATAAATACACAGTTTATTTACTGTCATAGATTTGGCAAATTTGATTGATTGAAAGGTTTAAGATTCACAATACACTATCCTTAACTTAATTCCCTAATGAGCGGCCTTAGTTGTTATACAGACGCAAAATGTAAAGCCACTTCCACCTTGCCGGTCTTCATTGCCCTCATCTTTTCATATGCTACAGTTTGTTTTAATAAATGACCAACACTGCAGGATCTCTGCCACGTATTCTCTCAGATCTGGGCTCTCACACTTTACTCACAAGGTATATGATGGTTGGATGCATTTATGTGAGCGTAAAATTTTTACCCTTTGTGTCCTGATATATTAATCGGTTAATAGACCATCATTTGGGACACCCTGAGCAATCTGAAGAACGATTATACATTGATCTTCAAATATCGAATCAAGACCCCGACGCTTGTGTACATATTTTCGAAGTGGGCAGTAGAGTATCATCGTCCTACGAGCATACTTTCTGAAGCAATGCAGGTCATCGACACTGGAATATGTTCTTGTGGTCACTATATTCGACAATAAATTTCCATCTCCTTCACATCATAAAGTATTTTGTGTGCATCATTAAATGGGACCTCTTTCTTGCGATATCCTGGATACTAGCAAAAAAATCAATCCACCAATCAAATCTCCAGCATGGTGTTCGAGTCATGGTCTTTGGTGACTACATGCCTACTTTCTCGAGAGCACTATTGCAGGGCGGACAACTCTACTACCTGTAAGCTTTTCTGACCCCCAGGTGAGTCATATCTTTTGAATCATGCTTAAGAGACTTATTTCTAGCACCACTATTTCGACTGGTCTTCTGGTCCTGGTTATCCTCTTCATCACAAGTATCCAATCTACATTTAAGGCAACATTTCTGCTGTCAAATATCATGCTCATGAATATTATACCCTGTCATATTTTTAGAAAGACCAAGTTTGGTATTTTTCCTGAAAACGTTTCGATGTCACTCAAACCCTTCCTCTCACCTTTGATCCTCAAGCACATATACATGGCCCCTAATCCCATCGTTCCATTATATGATTCCAGTTGTGTTTTCCATATTGACTTCATAAACACACGAAATTTTCCAAAACGGTGGATGTTTTATATTGAAGAGCCGATCCCCGATCCCCTTGAGTTTGATTACTGATACATGTGCTGCTAACCAATTACGTGGCTTAAGACTCTTCGAGATTTGTCATTAAGCCAAAATTAATGCGAACAAACCTACGTAAGGTGAAGGCTTCATCATCGGACGGTCAACAACGGGTTCGGTTCTTTAAATGTCACAGTATCTCCCCGTTCAGGCATTTAAAGCCGCCAACGGCATCCAAACACTAAGCAATCATCACAAAAGTCATAGATTATGTTGCTTAGAAATGAATTGATTGGTACAACTGATCGTTTCGAGGAAAGCCGCCAACGGGGGGGATTTACTAAATGGCCCTCATCTGGTTTCCTTATCATCCTTTAATATATCTTGCGTTACTCCATTCAAAACTCAAGGCTGTCTAAGAATATAGCTATCCATGGCTATGTATAGGTTTGATTCACTTTGACTTTCTCGACTTTCTCGGGCGATGATTGGCCACTTACGATTGCGAGACGTAATGGCTGTAGCGATAGAGAAGTTTTGAAAGGGATTAATCAACGGTTTAGTCGCAGCGTTTGTCACCATGGTCTGTGGCCGTTGAAGTTCGGGTAACACGAAAATAACCCTACAATGCGAGATCTTGTATATTACACCAAATTGGTTTAGATCGAAAAAATTACTTGACGTTGTCTTTAGAATGATACGTAGAAACGTTATTCAAAGGTGGACATATGTTGCTTTTGATGCACTTGTCCTTTGATGCACCTGCAAATGCTCCACAGTTTCTCTAGACTTGACCGGAATGAAGAAGTCTGTAAACTCACTCACTCACGTGGTACCAGCGCCTACCAAGATAGCGCCTTTCTATCCAGTGTTACAATCCCGCGTTTCCATTTCCCGCGCACCTTCCTCAGCTCTATTGATTATATATTCAGATCTAGATTCATAACGCTAGGCAGATTCGGGCAATCATTGATGGATCTATTGAAGGCTCAAGGATTCAAACCGCGCTGATGTGCTGTCAGTCCTGATCAAATGGGGTTGGTAATAACTTGGTATGTCATGGCGGACGGGCAGTATATAAGTCAGCTCCCTCATTGATCTTGCTCGCTCTCCCATTGCCAGACTCTACATCTTCTTTGGGGAGATGAGGATAGACACTACAGCAGCTCCGCGCGCACTCGGAGATCTGTCTTTCGAGTCGTTGGTCTTGAAGTATATCCTAGCTGGGTGTAGTGCTGTGAGCATCTTAGATCGCTCTTCTGCAAAAGCTATTAATTGGTCAATAGGTTATCAGTTGGGATATCCTAAGCAACGTAAAGAATGAGTACGCATTACTCTTCAGGTATCGTATCAAGGTCACGACGGTGGTGTACATGGTTGCAAGGTCGGCATTCGCAAATGGCCGTTTTTTGCTTGGATCTCTTCTGACATCACGTAGATTATCAACGCTGGCGTTCATTCTGGTAGCCACTATCTTCAGCAGTAAATTTTTATCTCCATTACTTGAGGTTTTGTGCGCTCCACTGAACCGGATTATTTAATTTCTTCAGCAGCACCCATCAAGGCATGCAATCAGTTTGTGCTCGCAGTGCACATTTTGATGACCATTTCCATATCCACCACCTCCCTCCTTTTCGTCTTCCGCGTGAGGGCAATCTACGAGGGGAACAAATATATCGCATCGTTTTTCGGGCTCATGTGGCTCGCTGTCGTAGCAAGCTTCATCGTAACGATGCAAGGACTCGAAGCACACCTCGAGTCAAATGAGTATGGGTCTCTGACCTACTGCGCTACTCGGAGCATCTCTCGCTACATCGCACTCGACTTTGTCATGCCTCTCGTGCACGATACCTTGGTATTTCTAGCAATATCTTGGAGACTGACCACTAATTCAATACAACATTCAAACGTCAAGAACGGTGTTCGGGCAATGGTCTTTGGGGATTACATGCCGGCTTTCTCAAGAGCACTGTTGCAGGATGGGCAAATGTACTATCTGTAAGTTTTTCCGGGTTTGATATGATATATCCTCCGAGAAGAGGTTCAATGCTTACGATGATTCTTCTTAGAACAACTATTTCTACTGGTCTCCTAGCCTTCGTCATGCTTTTCATGACAGGCGTCGAAGTTACATACAAAACTACATTTCTGGTGCCCAACATCATGCTCATGAACATTATGGCATGTTATGTTTTCAGAAAGACGAGGTTTGGTATTTTCGCTGAAAACGGCATATCAACTATCAATCCCCCTACCCTTCCTCTCGCATTCGATATTCGAACAACCTCGACTCCTTACATAATACCTCCCTGACTACATTGTACTATTACGGAGAGAAAAAACAGCTTGAAAGTACTCGAGGTTCGAACTCTCGTTTTAATGAGTAAAAATCAAAAGATGACCGAGGTAGGTCTCGAACCTACAATCTCCTGATGACAGTCACGCAATCAGAAGTTCGCGTACTAATCGTAGTCAGACGCGATGCCATTTCGCCACACGGCCATGTGACTAGCTCCGAAATGATTGCACACCAGTGCCGCATGTCTGTTCCATCCGTTTTCTTTCATTTTCTTTCCTCAGTTCAAAATCGTTATTATCTTTCAATAGACCCGCATCCACAAAAAAAAACCAACAAATTTATTGTTCATGAAAAATGCAAAAGAAAGAAAGAAACACTTGTGTATGTATAACTAATTCTACAGAGCAAAGCAATTTAAACATAAGAAGGAAAGGATACGAGCAAGTGCCTGTATGTACAAAAGAGATGTATACAAGGCGAAAAGTTCGACGTAGCCTCGACTCGAAATGGACGATCGGTTTTTTGGCGTCGCGAGAAGGAAATTTATGAGGGGATTTGACTCGGGGAGGATGGCGATAGCGACTCGGAGGGTATGGAGAGTGTGAAAGTAGAAAGCCATCCGATCCCTGCACCCGAGTAGCAGTAGCAGCAGCAGCAATATGTACAGTACAACATCATCAATAAATCATCAACAATCAATCGGAGAATTTAACATCATCAACCCAGGCTTTCTTTTTTCTCCTTCTTCCCTCTGTTCCTTCTATTACAAACCACAGTTTCTCCTTCTGCGACTCGCGAAACTTCACACCTTCACAGGTAAGTAAACCCCTTCGCCCGCGACCAATCCACACCATTCTTCAGCTGCTCGAGCGTCAAGAAGATGAGGATCGTCGTCGGCTGCAGACGCGTCCATGCGGGCAACCACCCCTTGAACATGAACATTGCGCCTTCGGCCTTCATCGACGCGCGGATGACGCCTATTGTGGAGTATAGTATAGATAGATGCGAGTTGATGAAACGAATTAGGTAGCGAGAGAGGAAGAGGAAGAGAGGATACGCACGTTAGATCCCGGCCCAGAGGCGTTCATGATTCGACTCTTGAGCACGTCCGCAGGTGAACACACAGCAGTAGCCACCGTTCCCTAATCACCAAATACTTGGTCTTCAACAGCTCCGCCTTGAAGAAATCGTATCTATAAAAGCTTAAGTTCACAAGGAGATTATGTTCGTTAGCGTTAATCGCATATTCCTCCGAGACATGTCGAAGGGGAGAAAGGAAGAAGAAAGAAATTTACGAAGCAAGCTGACTGGGATTCATCAACACCGCACGGAAGACGTTCGGAGTGACACCGCGTCCGAGGGACGACACGCCTTCTTCCCTGACCATCTGGAATGCAAAAACGATATTGTCAGAACTTGGAAAAACCGGGCATACACGGACACCGAAACCGAAACCAAAAAATAGACAAAGAAACCCAGGTGAAGATCAAAAAAAAGAAGAAAAGGGAACCACAAGACTGAACCACGAACACGAGCACTAAACAGTGCCATCAAAACAATCGCCCACCACCTGATCATCATCACGATCGGGATCGTCTACGTCATCGAAAGGATGTCAACCCCCGTCAGGCCGCCCCTAACCCTAAATCCCACACAGAGTTCAAAAAGTGATATGCTCGCCCGCTCCCTGTGTAGCACTAATGCATCTACACAATCCCATCCCTACCCGTCCGGGTCTAACGCGCTCGAAAACAAAAAAAAAAAACAAAACAAAAAATGCGCATATAACGACCGCGGTTGACGGCAGGACCATATGAAAGCGAAAGCCCAGGCAACAAAAAGAAAGGAAACAAAATCAAAAATCAAAATAAACTCACCCTAAAAAGCTCATTAAAACAATGCTTATAATTGAACCTTTTCTCCGGCGCTTTCGCAAAGTCTCCCTGTAAGCGCACCATCATGATCTCTATAGAATTTTGCAAAAAAGGAGTACATAATCAAAAAAAAATTGACGCTTGTCATCATCATTCACTTCACATTCCATTCAGTCATCAGTTGGCCCATCCCTGCTAGCAGACTGTTGATTGCGACTGCAACTCGTGCGTAAAATTCTTACAGTGTACCAGCATCGGTCGCTCAGCACTGGGTTCTTTAAATGGCACAACACCTGCCACATTCAGGCTTTTTTTACAGAGTCGTAAGATAATTTTGCCATAAATTGGCAAAGAAAAAACGCGAGCACAACCTGTGTGAATGTCGATCGGATGGATAGATACAGTCTAGCACGAGAATAATCAAAATAATCGCCGATTTAGTTGTCAGTCGCTTTGTCAAGCTGGCTTGTCGAATTTTTGTAGTGAGTTGATGAGTTACGAAGCTGTAGAGTTTGTCAACTGTAATACTTCCGGTTACTAATAGAAAGGGACAAAGCCTGTGGTATATCTGCCAGAAGTTTGATTCAACAAGGCGAGCCGACAAGTTAGGATGTCGGCATCCAGTCAGAAGACCAATCCACAAATTACGTACAAAGCGAGAACTTGTATATGGACCTGCCTGTTTTAGGAACAACACTTTATCCCTCGAAGTTGTCATTAAACTCAAGATGAAGGCGAACTAGCGATACACTTACCCTGCGCTCTACATTTGAGAAGAAAATGGTCGAAATATGTCGGGTGACGAAGAACTTCAAGAGACAGTAAACCCACTGACACGGCGTACCAGCGCCTAATACTACATTCCGCACAGATACCTTGGCAGTATCATCTAGCGCCGAGACCGAATTCCGTTCCACACGCATGCGGTGTTAAAACCTTCTCGGTTGTATTAACCGTGCTAGACTTAAAAATACATACGCTTAACTCTGTCCGAGATTTGTCACCACACCCTAAAATTAATGCGAGCAAATCTACACAAGGTGAAGCCGCCAACGGCTTCCAAGCACTGAGGCGACATCTCGAAAGCCATAGCTTATGTTGCCTAGAAATGGACCGATTACTACAACTGTTCGTTTCGAGGAAAGCTGGCAACAGGGGATTTACTAAATGGCCCTCATCTGATTTTCTCCTCATCATCCTTTAGGCCATCTAAGAGTATAGCCACGCCACGTATAAGTTTTATTCACCTCGACTTTCTCTACTTTCTCGGGCAATGAAAGGCCACTTACGGTTGTGAGACGTAATAGCTGTGGCGATAGCAAAGTTGTGAAAGGGGCTAATCGACGATTTAGTCGCGGCATTTGTCACCATGGTCCGTGGCCGTTGAAATTCAGGCAACACGAAAATGACCCTACAATGCGAGAACTTGTATATTACACCAATTTAGCTTAGATTGAAAAAATTGCTCGACGTTGTTGTTAGAGTGATACATAGAAGCGTTGTTCAAAGGTGGACACATGTTGCTTTTGATGCACTTGTCCTTTGATGCTCCTGTGAATGCTGCACAGTTTCTCTAGACTTGACCGGAATGAAGGGAGAAGCCCGTGAATTCACCCACTTACTTGGTACCAGCGCCTACCGAGATAGCGCCGTTCTGTCCAGTGCTAAAACCCCGAGGTTCCATTTCCTGCGTTATATTTAGGTCTAGATTCATAACGCTAGGGCAGATCAGGCAATCATTAATGGATCACTGTCGAAGGCCCGGGGATTCAAACCGCACTGATGTGCTATCAGTCCTGATCAAACGGGCTTGGTATATCATGGCGGACGAGCAGTCACGGTAAGTACATAAGTCAGCTCTCTTCATTGACCATGCTTGCTTCCCATTGCCACACTCTGCATCATTTTTGATGACGACAGACACTACAGTAGCTCCGCGCGCATTCGGGGGTCTATCTTTCGAGTCATTTGTCTTGAGGTATATCCTAGCTGGATGTAGTGCCGTGAGCGTCTTAGATCGCTCTTCTGCAAAAGATATTAATTGGTCAATAGATTATCAGCTGGGATATCCTAAGCAACCTAAAGAGCGAGTACACATTACTCTTCAGGTATCGCATCAAGCTCACGACAGTGGTGTACATGGTTGCAAGGTCGGCAAATGGCTGGTTTTGCTTGTATCTCTTCTGACATTATGCAGATTATCAACGCTGGCGTTTATTCTGGTAGCCACTATCAACGGCAGTAAATTTTTATCTCCATTGCTTCAGGTTTTGTGCGTTCCACTGAACCGGATTACTTAATTTCTTCAGCAGCACCCATCAAGGCATGCGATCAGTTTTTGCGCGCAGTGTACATTTTGATGACCATTTCCATATCCACCACCTCCCTCCTTTTCGTCTTCCGCGTGAGGGCAATCTACGAGGGGAACAAATATATCGCATCGTTTTTTGGGCTCATGTGGCTCGCTGTCGTGGCAAGCTTCATCGCAACGATGCAAGGACTAGACGCACTCCTCGAGTCAAATGAGAGTGGGTCTCTGACCTTCTGCGCTACTCGGAGTATCTCTCATCACATCGCACTCGACTTTGTCATGCCTCTCGTGCACGACACCTTGGTCTTTCTAGCAATATCCTGGAGACTGACCACCAATTCAATACAACATTCAAATGTCAAGAACGGTGTTCGGGCAATGGTCTTTGGGGATTACATGCCGGCTTTCTCAAGAGCACTGTTGCAGGATGGGCAAATATACTATCTGTAAGCTTTTCCGAGTTTAATATAATATATACTCCGAGAAGAGGTTCGTTGCTTATGATGATTCTTCTTAGAACAACTATTTCTACGGGTCTCCTAGCCTTCATCATGCTTTTCATGACAAGCGCCGGAGCTAACACCATATTTCTGGTGCCCAACATCATGCTCATGAACATTATGGCGTGTTATGTTTTCAGAAAGACGAGATTTGGCATTTTCCCCGAAAACGGCATATCAACTATCAATCCCTCTACCCTTCCTCTCACATTCAATATGGTGAATGTTATTGACCCAACAATTCCTTCGCAGACACGTGAGTGACGGCTACCAATCATTTTTCCATCCACCAAAGCTGGACTTCAACATTGCTTCGATAAATTGTCAACAAACACTGCCGGCCAGTTGAAATTTGAATAGTATGTTTTTTTTTTTTTTTGAACCAGTTTATTAACGTGAAGAAGCAGTCAGAATTCTA
Organism: Psilocybe subaeruginosa; assembly: GCA_027604855.1. Taxonomy (NCBI): domain Eukaryota; kingdom Fungi; phylum Basidiomycota; class Agaricomycetes; order Agaricales; family Agrocybaceae; genus Psilocybe; species Psilocybe subaeruginosa. The sequence goes on along the minus strand of JANCIO010000445.1, from coordinate 9,944 downwards.
AGACGCACGGGTGCAAAGAAGCATTGCCCTTAGAGTATCTATTACATCTCGGCTCTCTAAGTGCCCCGAACTCGTTTATCTAAAGTTCGAATATTTATTATGCACATTTCATGCTTGTTAAGTCAGACGCGATGCCATTTCGCCACACAGCCATGTGACCAGTTCCAAAACGATTGCACGCGTCTACCGCACGTCAATTCCGTCCGCTTTTTTTATTTTCATTCCTCGGTTCAAGGCCATTGTTATCTTTCAATAGACTCGGATCTGAAAAAAAAACCTGTGTATGTATAACTAATTCTACAGCGCAAAGCAAATTTAAACACAAGGAAAGGATACGAGCAAGTGCCTGTATGTACAAAATATAGGTTATACAAGGCAAAAAGCTCGACGTAGCTTCGACTCGAAATGGACCACCGATTTTGTGGCGATGCGAGAAGGAAATTGGTAAAGGGATTGAACTCGGGGGAGGATGGCGATAGCAACTCGGAGGGTATGGAGAGTGTGAAAGTACCGGTCCCTGCACCCGAGCAGCAGCAGCAATGTGTACAGCACAACATCATTAATACATCATCATCAATCAAATCGGAGATCGTCAGTCCAAAAATTTAACATCATCAACCCAGTCTTTCATTTTTCTCCTTCCTTCCGTTCCTTCCGTTCCTTCTATTACAGACCGCAGCTTCTCCTTCTCCGACTGGGGAAACTTCCATCTTCACCTTCACCTTTTACAGGTAAGTGAACCCCTTCGCCCGCGACCAATCCACACCATTCTTCAGCTGCTCGAGCGTCAAGAAGATGAGGATCGTCGTCGGCTGCAGACGTGTCCATGCGGGCAGCCACCCTTTGAACATGAACATCGCGCCTTCGGCTTTCATCGATGCGCGGATGACGCCTATCGTAGACTATAGTATAGATAGATGCGAGTGGTGAAATGAATTAGGCAGGGAGAGAAGAGGAAGAGAGGGTACGTACGTTAGATCCCGGCCCAGAGGCGTTCATGATTCGGCTCTTGAGCACGTCCGCAGGTGAACACACAGTAGTAGCCACCGTTCCCTAACCATCATCAAATAAATAAATAAAAGTTCATACGAAGTCTCGAGAGAGAGAGAAGCTTACAGCAGCGAAACTAGCCGTGAAATGACACATAATATTATCATCGAAATACTTGGTCTTCAACAGCTCTGCCTTGAAGAAATCGTATCTATATAAAAGTTACGTTCACAAGGAGATCACGTTCGTTAGCGTTGGTCGCATATTCCTCCAAGACAAGTCGAAGGGGAAAAAGGAAGAAGAAAGGAACTTACGAAGCAAGCTGACTGGCATTCATCAATATCGCACGGAAGACGTTCGGAGTGACACCGCGCCCCAGGGACGACACGCCTTCTTCCCTGACCATCTGGAATACAAAAACCCAGTTGTCAGAACTTGGACAAAACGCGCATACACGGACACCGAAACCGAAAGCAAAAACAAAAATAGACCAAGGAACCCCAGGTGAAGATCAAAAAAAAAAGGAAAAAAGTGAAGCACAAGGTTGTAATTCCAAAAACAAACCATGATCCCCGATGTAACCACGAACACGAGCGCTAAACAGTGCCATCAAAACAATCGCCGACCCCGTGTTCATCATCACGATCAGGATCGTCGACATCATCAAAAGGATGTCAACCCCGATCGTCAGGCCGCCCCTGGCCCTTAAATCCCAGGCTGTGCCGTGCTGCGCACCATCCTGCCTGCAGCACACCCCAACTATACCATTCCACCAGCAACAGGAACCACCACAGAAATGGAGACGGAGACGGGGTTCATTGCACCCGGCCTGAAACGGCGAGCCAGGGCCTGTACCACACAGAGTTCAAAAAGTGATATGCTCGCTCGCTCCCGGGTAGCACTAACGAACACATCTTCACAACCCCGTCCCCACCCGTCCCGGTCTAACGCACGAAAAAACGCGCATATAACGCCTGCGATTGACGGCAGGACCATATGAATGCAAAATGAAAGCCCAAGGCAAACCAAAAAGAAAAGCAAACAAAACACAAAACACAAAACCAAAAAACACACAACTCACCCTAAAAAGCGCATCAAAACAGTGCTTGTAATTGAACCTCTTCTCCGGCGCCTTCGCAAAGTCGCCCTGCAAGCGCACCATCACGATCTCTGCAGAATTTTTTGAGAAAAAATGAGTACATAATAGGGATATACGCGTGATGCGATGCGATGTGATGTGTGCGTACCTCCGGGGTTTCCGATGAGCCCTGCGATACCTCCAGCTGTGCCATACGATTGTTGTCAGCATTCTCGAATGTGAAATAAAAGAAGGGGAAGGGAACAAAAAAGGGAACAGAGTAACTATAGGGAGAGGGAAAAACAAATACGAAAAATGTAGTGCCAGGCGCTAAATTACGAACACGAACACGAACACCAACACCGAGTATTCTGGGTAAATTATCATAACTCTAAGGTTGCCCGCCTACCACCGGCACGACTCGCGTGCGTCGGAGCCGAAGCCACTGCGATTGCGATTACGCGCCGCCCCACTCCAGAGTCCAGTCCAGAGTCGGGGTCGGTGCAACGCATGCGCAGGGTGGTCATCCCATCCCAATTATCCCTCAAAAAAAAGAAAAAGAAAGAATCCAAAAACATCCCAAAAATCAACAACAAAAAACACTAAAAACACACAAAGGTAAATCATCATAACTCTATGAAGGGCTGGCCGCCTAACACCGGCACGACTCGCGTGCGTCGGAACCGAAGCCAGACGCATTGTGATTATGCACCCCACTCCAGAGTCCAGTCCAGGGTCCGAGTCGGGGTTGGGAGTCCCTCTTGAGCAGTGCGCAACACACGCATGCGCAGAGGGGTCGTCCTCCAATAATCCCCCAAGAAAGAAACCAGAAACATCGCACAAAAACATCCAAAAAAAAAACACCAAAAAAAAACAAGCCCAAAAACACCAAAAAAAACAAGCACAAAACACCCACCCATGCTCCCCGCCGCGGCGAGCTTCCACGCAGGCGCGTCCGGGCCGGCGCCGAGCAGCTTCTTGCTCTCGTCGTACGCCCAGAAGCGGCACATCGAGTACGACATCTGGCGGAGCCAGGTGCCTGAGATGCCGTCGAACAGGCCGCGGACGCCTTTTTTGGTTTTGAGTTGGAGGGTTTTTGGAGTCGGAGTTGTGGGAGAGTTTGTTGTGAGTTTGTGGGAGGTGTGGTGGTGGGAAAGAGAAAGAGTGAGGATGATAGGAGAGGAGAGGAGAGGAGAGAATCAGCGAACAGGGTTAGTTAGAGAGAGGAAAGAGGACAAGCGTACCTGCGGTTGTATACGTCTTCTTGATACTCTCTATCATGCGTTTGTCGCCCGATGCTTGGAGGCGGACTTTGGTGAGATCCAAAGGGCTATTCAAATCAATTCATATCAGCGACGGAGGATAAGGATACTGAAGACGTCGACGTACTGGGTGATGGACGCCGCGATAGTGGCCGCGACACCGCCGAGCCAGAACGGGTAGGGCTGTTTCTTGGGCGGCGCGGGCTTCAGCGCGGTGTTCGCCTCGATGGGGAGCGGAGTGGTGGTGGATGATGCCATTGCGTCGGTGGGTTCGGGTTTTGATTATGCTCTTGAGATCCTATGCGAAATAGATACTGGTGTCCGTTAGAGGGAGGTCTAGCAGTCTTGACTCTTTCTTTGATCTATACACAGATGCAGATCGCTGTCGATGATTGAAAGTCAGTCGAGGGAAACGGGAGCGAGGAGCGAAGGGAGGGAAGGCAACACACCGATGTTCTACGGTCTATGGAGAGATCTAATAAGGCGGAAGAGTGGGTGAGAAGGGAAGAAAGGCGGGGAGGGGAGATAGAAAGAAAGAAGGAGGGGGGAGAGGGAATCGGAGGTGGGATGGAGACCAGTTAATATAATGATACCCACACCTGGGCCTGTAGACTCGGAGTTCGATTTGTGGGTCGTGTGCAGAGTGCAAGGTACTGGCTTACAAGGCTACAGGGGGCGGCCGGTGAGAATGGGGGTGAGATCAGATAATGCGAAACAGAGTTTACTATGTACTACTCGAGTCTTGGTCAAGCGAGCAGGTGCGAGTGAAAAGGAGAAGTCGTTGTTTAAGTTGGAGTCGGCTGCTGGCTGTAACTGCTAGGGGATCGCAGTACGGTTCTCCTTGCAGCAGGGACAACTATAACTCTGCTTTGATCCTATGTTTAGGCGAGCACGGGCAGCTGGGGGGCGGATGGCGGCTTGAGTTCGGTGCAGCGTAGATGTTGGTTGAGCGAGTGAATAGAGGGAATTCGAATGGATTGAATTGAATTGGAGAGGAAGCATGGCTTGCTATGAATAGCAGAGCCGGCTCTTGTCTCCGTGCCAGATATGGCTCGCTCGGGAGGAAAAGGGAAGCATAGCGCAGACAGATCAGATGAGTCCATTTCGTACCGCAGTGGGAAGGGTGAGTGACAACAACAGCGACACTTTCCTCTCTTGTCAGTCACCTGCACACTTTGATCTCATGACCTCATTCAAGTACGGCGTCCCTGGCACTACATTCTGCTCAGCCCTCCTCATCGACTCAATAATCAATATGATACCTTCAAGCCAATACTGGTCCTACATCCACCCTCAATCCCATTTCTCTCACGTCCAATTGTGTTCTAGAATTGACCCACCTCCCATCATCTCTACCCCGCATTATTTCTCTCAATCGTAATTGTGGGGTACGTACAGCCTACAGGCACCTTGGAATTCGAAGTAATTACTAATACTCACGTCTCCCACAGCACTATGTACTACACGGTCATCCTGCCTTCCGCCGGCACCTGCCATACATACCCTTCAGAATCAAAAACGCGGCATGATTATCTGCTATGCGACGATGGGTATCACGCCCCATTTATATCCCTTTTTCCATCCATTATCCATCATAAATCCCAGAGCTCCCATTGTGCAGCCTGCGTAGCTGTCCAATGTATCACAGGGATAGCGGATCGCGGTCCCACTCCCGCGGCGGAACCCCTTGAATAATGAATTCCCTCACCTCAAGCCCCGAATCGACCCGACATCTCTTGTCAATGATTTTCTTCTGGTTCAAAAGTTACACCGACGCACTAGAGTCAGGCTAGAGTCATAATGCTCATACGCCGGCATCTTCCACCCTTCTTTCTTTCCTGCAAGCCTCCTTTCGGCTTGCTGGAGATCCACACACTCCTTTCGTCCATCCACGGATCGACATCGACATCTATCACCCACCTCCTCCGATCATACAAGCGATCACCGACAATGATTCACGAAGCGTCAAGACATACTTAGAACAGCCAGAACACTCTGCTAAGTATAATAATCACGATCGTCCCATCCCATCCCACCATCATCATCTGTGCTTACAACCGTCTAGCAACGTTCCACGTCAACCCCTCTGATCTCAGCAGCACCGTCTTCTTCTTCCTTCTTCACCTTCTTCGTTCGAACTTTACAGCTTGCTAAAAATGCGCACTCCAAACAGCCCGCAAGAATCTCGGCGCATATGCATCTGCATCTGCATTTCCCCTTTCCCCATCATGATTGTTACGCGCTTCCCAGAACCCCTTCAACTACTGTACAAGCTCGTTGGCGAATGTCTACTCGTAGGTCCAGCTACAACTTGAATCCGACGCCTCTGGCTGAAAGACTTTTTAATATCTTCAGAGATCTGGATGATCAAGCCTCTATCGCTATCGTATACTTTCCCTAGCAGAAGACGTCAAGGAAAATCGCGTCTACAGCTTTGTATGCGGTCCTGGCGTGGTCGTGCATCCGAGTCGTGATGCCATCACACCCACGCCTTGCCTGCCATACTGTATGCACATACAACACCATCCCCACCCTCATCCTCGATGCTCTCCACCATTATCGACAGCATCGTAGCTTCTGGCGCCGAACGTCCAAATTCGGGGGGATATAGATATCGATATCGATATGCGGAGGCTCGACCGGGACCGTCCGATTCAAACGCCTCACCAAAAGTCTCGCTCTACCAGGAGTTGAAGCCGAGCCTTGTATAAGACAGGCTTCTGGCTCAAAGGCTCTTGTTAATGATCCGCTGAGTAATCGGTTGGTCGAGCCTCTAACCCCCCCAAGGCGAAAGGCGTTACGTCAAGCGCAAGGCAACCGCTGGTCATCGCCGTCGTCGTGGCCTCTGGACTCTAGACTCTAGCACTGCCGTCCAGATTCCAAAGTTCGGAATTCGGAGATAGAAACATCGAAAACGAAAACGTATCGGAGGCTCGACGTCCGATCCTGCAGAGTCTCACCGAGGTCTTACATACTTACTCGTCACTCGATGCCGAGTTTTGTATGAATGCCTTTGTTAACGTCTGTAAACTGAGGAACGATCGTCGAGCCTCCAACGTCAACGTTCCCGAGGATAAAAGCGTCCAGCGAAGCGAAGTCGAGTCTGCAGCTTTGTATGCAACGTCTGGCGTATTCGTGATATCGTCGCTCCTACCAGATCCACCTTACGAGGCGATCCCCGTCCTCGTTATCGGTGTTCTCAATCACGAGTCACGACGGCCCCCGACGCCCTAGGTCCAGGATAGAGGCAGAGAGGCCCATCGACGACCAAAGCAATGGAGGGTCTTATCAACCGGCCTCTCCTCGAAGCCGGGCTTTGCACGACATCCTTTCCCACCTTTTTTTGCGATCCTGGTGCCTCTGCCTCTCACCGGGAACTCCAAAAGACCAAGGCGCCAAGATCGACCTCAATGCCGCCTAGATTCCGCCGAGTGCCCTCCCCCCCCTCCCTGCTACTACGCCAACTACTAGCGTGTGCTGCCACCCGTGCCCTCTGAGCTCTTACCTTCGCTATCGAGGATGGGCCTCGGATGGCGATAGGGGATGCAATTCTGCCATCTGTCTTCTACTCATCCGAGTCTTGAAGCCGGGCTTTCAAGTGTAAAGGCTGCCCATGCTCGCGTACAGAGATGCCGTTGAATATGATATGCGGCGTGGAGCCTCTAATAATCTGCAATATCATCTGAAGGCGTCCTGGACGGATAGTCTACATGCAGTCATTGCCATAGGATACCACCATTGTTGTGCGTGCGGTTTTGTTCCCCGCTCTGGATTATCGCTATCCTCACTTTTTTCTCCCCTAGTCTTCTGGTTCTGATTTTTGCGAGGAGCTCCCCAAAGCTACCAGCATCTCAAACTTGGAATCCAAACTTCCCACTGAACCTCAAGGACCAACCCAGCGTTGCATGGAATCTCGGTCATGGCGCCTTTGAATGTTGGCGATGATTGTCTTTGTCAACTTGAAGTTGAAGCCCCTCCGGGCTTTAAGGTGCAAGGCGCTTCGACGAAAATGAGCCATGCAAAGCCTGGCTTCGCTGGTCTGTCTGTCTCGGGTTCAAGGAGTCTTGGCCCCTATCTCCTGCCTTATTGACTGCTACATCTCGGAATCGTGCATCGTGAGCTGTGATATGTGATGATAACACAGGCAGCCCCTCTTGTCGTGCGCCTTCTCTGCTCTCAAATCACCGCTCGAGAGCTCAAGCTCAAGCTCAAGCTCGGGCGACGAAGTACGAAGCGTGGTGGAAGGAAAACAGCTCCGATCACTATGCTCAGCGCCATGCACACCATATATATCCCGGCCCTAGCTTTGATCATACTACTGTGTTTAAATTGCCATCAAGCCTCTGGAGCGCCAGCCTGATCGAGAAGCGCTCTCTTGCATCATCTGGATTCTCGGGCGCTCGACGGCTCGGATTGGATTCGAAGAAGGGAATACCCTCGCCGACGGCGATTAAGTGAATACAGGAGTTTCCTTTGTACGGCGTCCTGGCGTCGTTAAATTACTTACCAGCGGAGTTCCCTGTTGTCAAACCTCCGACTGTAGTCTCGCTTTGATTGTCTATATGGAGCACTCGGACCCAAATTCTACGGCGGCGGCGGCGGCGGCCTCGGTTCATCCTCGAAATCAACAAGTGCCGGCGGCCGCTTCGCTGTCGAGTTCAGCGGCCATCGATGAGCAACTGGTGACTGGTCCGCAGATACTCTACATATAGGCCCGGTGCCCTTTGGCGCTCGAAACGCTCGGGAGGCTCAAATTGATTACTGGAAATTCCGAGGTTTGACGACTCGTGCTTCATTATTTCTATACTTGCTGAGAGCCTGAGTTCAGGCATCTCGTGGCTCCTGAATTGATATAACCCCCCGTGTCTTGTTAAACCTCCGAAGTTCAATCGTCGGATTGCCCTGCACATGTTATATTTGGTACTAGTTCTTGTCATAATCTATCTGTAGGGTACGGGCTCCGAGGCTTGACATCGCGCACAGCCTGATCGAGCAAATCTCAAGGCCATGCCTGTAAAACTGCTTCATGCGCCTTTGGTGATTGTTCAATAACTGGTCAATTATTGTGCTCATGTTAAGCCTCCCGGCCTCCAAGGCCCTGAGTCGATTATAGACTGGTTGGGTGACTTAATTTTAATTTGCCTTTGTCGTCAGCCATTGCCAGTGTGCTGCACGCTTTGGCTGCTCTTTGTCGTCCTTTGGGAGTTATAGAGGTTCCAATAGTTCAATGTTCTTTATAGTAAGGGCTTTGTCATGGCGCGGGTGTATTAAGCGCACGTATGGATCCATGGTAACTTTTGGACGCCCTTCTCGCAAACGAAATAGTACCGCTCATGACTCCATGTATGATAGTGTAATAAACGAAAACAGCTTCTGAACAAACTGTCTTTGACATTAAACATGTACTTGGTAAATCATCCAATGTTATTTAGTAAACGTTCTTTCACTTCTCTTCCTTTCATGCTTTGTATTGCCATAGCACAATGAAAATCCCTAGAATAATGTGTCTTGCTCTTCTCCCAAACACTCTTTGTATGAAATTGTAGAGCTAAAACAGACAGCTAGTCGCCACTCATGAACTCGTATATATTCTAGAGATATGAAAGCAGAAATATATATCACTTCTATTGCACCGCTCCAAAGATCAATCCAATAGTACAGAGAAATCTCGATGCCGAAGGTAAGCTTCTGTCTATTGATCAGCGTCGATAGCCTACACCCTTCTCATCAGTCATTTTATCCTCAGCTATACTTGCTACCATTATCTTGCTCAGCATGGACTTTCCAGAAGATTTTCGCCAATGATTATTCGTGGCAAAGTGTGCGTGTCGTCTTTTCAACCCGTCAGCCCTTGTGGAATGGATTTCTAATTTTTATCCACAGTTTTGTGCACACGCTGGAGCCTCTAAAAGGGGTATCTGAGCTGTATGAGGCCTTTTGATGGTGATGTTAAGGCTACCATGAACCCGACAATCGGGATACACCCCAGACTCTGGCATTGTCAGTTGGGTGATACCGTTAGGAGCTGGTTGTTAAAGTTCCTCAGCAAGCGAAGCACCGACTGTGGAAAGCAGCGAATATACGCATATTCTTGCTTTGGTATCGTGCATAGTCGATGCTTCGATTCGGGAATCCAATCCTGACTCATGAATGCCTTAGGCAAGTTTAACCATGCTTTATGGATTTCGGGTCTCTGACAGATATGGCTTGCTATCGCAATTTAGTTTCCCTGTGTGCCCGTTGAATACCCCATCTCCCGTACAAAGGATTAATAGGTCCACATATTGCTGTGATCAGAGTTCATGGAAGTATTTCGCCACTCACCGAAGCAATTCACCGAAGTTCAACACTCAAAAGCATTGGAGGCATCATCCACTTCCACTTTGTCATCACATTCTCTCAACATGTTCAAATATTTTGATGAAATAGTACTAAAATTAAAGAGTGGACATATCTCCTTCACACTCGATGAAATAGTAATGAGGACTTTAATATAGCCAACCCCTTGAAAACCAAGATTTTTGAACCTAGCCTCTCTGAAAGGCTGCCGTGTGTGACAAGCCTCACTGAGGTGATGGGACTTAAGGAAGCCTGGAAAGAAAGGACAAATGGGT
>JANCIO010000444.1:0-21839 GCA_027604855.1 Psilocybe subaeruginosa | reverse complement strand
CCCCCCCCCCCCCCCCCCTCCTCCTCCATGCTCTCCAGCTCATGCGGCATGGCCGTCGAGATGCTCCTCGCGTCGTCGTCATCATCGTCATTGTCATCCTCCTCTTGTCCCTCCTCACTGTCTTGCTCCACATTGACCTCTCCCTCCTCATGCTCACGCCCACGCTGTGGTTCACATTCACATTCACGTTCGCGCTCATGATGTCCAGAACCCAACTCGCCCGCCCCCGCACCCCTCATAATCATCTCTTTAACAACCCCACCTCCCTCCCCATCGTCTCGTGCTCGAGCACCGCCCCTCCAGTTGGCGCACCCTCTCAAAATGGCCCGCGAGCCCCGTCTGCTTGTCGTCCAGCTGCGATTGTAGGCCCTGAATTATGACCGCCAGAAACGCAGGGGCATTGCTGCCATTTGCGGTGGTGGTGGATGTGGGTTTGGCGTTGGGTGGAGGCGGACGAAGCAGCGAACGACATGGAGCCAACGGATATTTGTTGTTCTTGCTTCTCCCCCGACGAAGTCAAATTTGTTGCTGCAGGCGCGGGCGGCGGCGACGACGGCGTAGACGACGTGGCGGTCCCTGGCTCCTTCTGTTGCTCCCTTCTTATCCTTCCCTCCCCACCTCTGTCAAAATCGAGGCTGGAACAATGACAGGCACAGTAGGCGATCCTGCTCCCGAACCTCCGGCGGCGGCGGGTGTAGCAGCAGTAGGCTGGTTGTCGGAAGGTGAAGAGGGCGGCTGCGGCTGCAATATATCCCGGTGGCAGAGCGCGTACAGGCGGGAGATATGTCGAGAACAATGGAAGGCTCGCAAGCTAAAAGTAGAATAAAAAAGAATATCGTTAGCATATACTCATGGAAACAGAGCACAACAAAGGAAAGACAGCGAGGCGGGAAAAAAACAAGACTTGAGACTCGAAGCACATTTTATGCAAATGCAAATCCAACTTCAAAAACCGAAAATCCAAACCCACAAAAATGAAAAAACTCACCATCCCCACAAGAACATCCCCCACCTCGCCCATCGCCCCCATCAGATCGCCCAACTCCACCCCGTCTCCCGGCTCTTCTGCACCTCTCCCTGCCGCGGCCAGCCTGCTCAGAATCGCATCAAGCGTCAAGCCCGTCTTGCCAGGGGGCCGAAGGCCGATACCGCCCATGCTGCCAAGGCCTTTGGCGAGCTGCGGGGAAGTTTTTTGTTACTGTTGGGCGTCGTTAACACCTGCGCCGCCGTTCATCCCTCTTATCCCCATCCCTCCAACGCCTCCCAGCCACCCAATACCTAGATGCTGCCGCTCATGCAGCCCTCTCACCCGTACCGGCGCCACCGTGCATCTGCTGCTGGTGCTGCTCCGCCCTGGGGGCCACCTGCGCATCCTGCTCAGTGAACACGCACACGACACGGGCGGCAACTTTGTCGCGGATGATCGTCACGTTGTCTTCGCGGTGGTGGATGAAGATGTGGCGCTCTTTCCCATCCGGCATATTCTCATCTCTCTGCCCTCCTCTCCAGCGCCCTCTCCAGCTCACGCAAATTCCTCATCCCCGTTCCCATCCACGTCCTCGGCGCATGTGCTACTTCACCACCTCCCGTTCCATTATACTCCGCCATTCACCTTCAAATTATCCTGCGTACAACATACGATGCTCCTCTGCATGTGTTTAAGTTGAACTTGCACATTTTTCGACGAGATAGTTAAAAGGGGGGTCCAGACAGACCGGCAGCGGAGGTGGAAGCAAAGACATGAGAGATGGCGAGGGCTAGCTGTTGGAGGTGAAGGTGGAGGTGGAGGTGGGGGATTCAGGTCCGGGGCCGAGGGCAGAGAATGATGTGAAAGTAGACGAAGGGGATGGTGACGGAGGCGAAGGAGGCGAAGGAGGCAATGTCGCCGCCGTTGGTGGAGTAACCGACGGTATATAAGGACAGTGGCGAACTGACGCCGAATATTCATACAGGGGGGAGATAGAGACCGGTAGAGAAGACATAAAACGAGACTACATACATAACAAAGTCAGTATATGCGCTTAAACAACACTTAAAGACACGAAGAAAACGCACCGAAGTTCTTCCACGTACAACATATTTTATTTATCGTGCTGGTCAAGCTATCCAGCTCTATCCCATGGTGTCTTCCTCTGCACAGTCTTCCTTCTTTGCGGTTGGCTCAGAACGACATCGAAGCTGAAGCTCGTCTGAAAAGACAGAGGCGACCGAATCGTGAATGATCACCTCGTCAGTGTTTCTGAGATCTAGCACGCACTAGTCTCGTCTCATTCACCCCGCCTTATAAGCGACAGAAAAACGGGCAAACATTGGCTGATGTTAAAAATGTGCGATCCATACAGAGTTAGGTGAGTCCAGGGACGAGAAGCAAGAACAAAAAGTGCACTGTTTGTTTGTTCATGTCTCGATATAATTCAGACTCCGCTCGCTTGACGTCCGCTTCTGGGGACGAGGAGCCAAATAAAACTTATAAGAGAAAGCCGAAGGTGCAATCTCAGCCACCGACCGTGAGTAAGAGCTGCACAAAGTGTTGGGTCCTTGAGTATAATTGTGGAGGGTGCGCGAATTTTTTTAAATAGGGATAGGGATTGGGAGGAGGGTTAGGGAGTCGCGAGCGTGAGGAGAGGAACATCAATACCAAACAGTGTACGTTGTAGGAGAGGCGGCGGCAGAGGAGGAGGAGGAGGAGGAGGAGGAGTATTTTTCTGGAATTATACACTGGCTTTGTGGCTCAGTTATTCTTTCTACCGCGATACAAGAATATCGGGGGACTGTCACAAGAAGGACTAAGAATGGCCCTAAGCAGGCAGCGGTCTTGATGAAATAGGAACCTGAATAGTTCGTGCAGTAAGGATAGAGCTGACTCTGTTCAGGAATTTTTTCACGGTGACAGCACACCATCGGATTTAGTGTCCGTGATTGTACGTGCTAGGAGCCACAGATCACCTACAGTAGGGAAAACAAGAGCAGTAAATAATTGACTAATGAGGACATTAAAAACAAGAAAGGAGATGTTAAATAAATTGACAGATCAGCTATTTCTTTGAGGTGTACTAATCGTATCATGGTACATAAAAATTGAAGGAAACGGAAATGAAGCAAAATCTGATGCTGACAAATTTGCCGTTGATGTGCCGCAATGTGCTAGACTTGATTGTCCCCAGATTCTGTACTGAACTCCCTCTTCAATTCAATCATCAGGGTCGGCTCCGCATCATCTGTATGAGCCCAGGCGATAACATCTTCCAGTGGTGTTTCCATTATGACCGCTGCCACTCCCTTGCTGTGATCCAAACTGCAAGCCGGATACGTGAGTGAATGCGGCTGATACTACTATGTTGTTGGGGTCTGTAAGAGCAAGTCTGGTGACCAGAAATGATTATTGTCATAATGATGTTGAATACTCTTCTGGATGGTAAGCCATGTATTCTGGAAACAGAATGCATTCTGTACCCAATGGTACAAGTTGTGATCAAAGTGGTGCCCAGTGACACAAATGTGGGAGCACTTGAGAGATTATTGAATAGAATAATATTTGTGCCACTGGTTATCAAACCAAATTTTGCATTTAAAATTGTTGTCACCACAAAGAGACCTGAAATGACATGTCATTATTGTAATTGTTCATGCTGAACTTTCATCTATGGAACTCACCGAATTCCATGACTAAAAGTATCAATGGAGCAGAAATTGGCCAGAATACATAATTGTCCCCAGATGTGGTAGCATCTCCATATCTGTTGAGACATAGATAAGAATCAAGTAATAATTAACAATACTGACCAACCAATAGTCCATCGGAAATAATCAACAAGGAATTCTCTACAAAGTGAAGGTTATCCCAGGTGCGAAACTAAGAAGGACATCCTAAATTCCACACTTCTGTCCCCGTAGAGTGGTCCGATCACCAGAATAGAAAGGAAGTTACGTGATCAAACCTATCAATCTATGGACTGATAACGATGATAGCAATGGGAGACACCCACCCAAATGCGGCCACTGCACAGCAGGCTGGCCGATCACGATGAAAACCCATCATGGGGTTTGGTCCATACACCCCAACTTGAAGAACTAAAATACATTGTCACGATCTGCCTCGATATGGCACCATGTATTTCTGAGTGAAGCACATGTTCTGATTCTGTGGAGAAAGTGACATGCACGGCGCCGGCCAAAAAATATATATCCTTGCTGACGGCATCCATTCGAACCACCACAGTTCCCAAACGTCTGAGATCCCATATCTTTACTTAAAGATCTCTGCGGATCTGCATAGCTGACTGCATGCCCGCATTTCTTGATACCTCGTATACACTAGCTCTACCATGCCACCGAAGAGTTACGAAAAAGCATACTTCCAGCTCACTGGTGCCAAGGTTGCCAAAGAATCCGAAAACCAGCCCTTCGATATTGTCATTATAGGCTCGGGAATCGGTGGCGGTGTTCTCGCCGCCTCTCTGCTTGCAAAAAACAGGATGCTCACGGAGTCCAGGTACCAGAAGGAATCTACTCCCCATCAGCCTCAGAAGACACCTACCGATTCCGATGGATGGATAGAGCCCCAGCCCCTTAGAATCCTTGTCGTTGAGAAGGGTGGACTACTCTTCCATACCCATTGCCTCAACGGTCCACGCCCATCGAACAGTGGTACGACATCCCAGAGCAATGACTTTTTCTTTAAAACATTCAAGAATCAGATCGACATCGATGACAAAACTGTGGAGAAGTGGGCTGGTGGACCTGTATTCTGTGTCGGCGGTCGGGCAGCTGTGTGGGGACTCTTCTCGCCAAGGTGAGTGAAAGCTTTGAATACGGCAAAGCCATGCGATGAAAGCATCCTACAGAATCAATATCGACACTCTTCTCTCTGCGTTCCCGCCCGAAGTTTGTGATGCTTTACTCAACAAGTATTACGGTAAAGCGGAGGAGATGATGAAGATAGCCTACCCATCTACGCTACCCCCACACCAGGCCCTGTTGGACAGGCTGAACATTAGAAGTTCTCCCGACCTCCCGTTTACCCAGTGGCAATGGGGACGGGTGGCATCGGAGTTCCATAACCCGAAGAACTACGACTTTGCAGAGGGAGCATTCAGTACCATCGATGCCCTCTTGGAGGCTGCAATGAATGACCCCGATGGTGAAAAAGACAAGAACTTCCGAATGGTCACTAATGTTCCTGTCCTTCGCCTTGAACCCCACCCAAAGCCCAACCAACGGACCGCCGTTACTCACGTTATCATCCAGGATGGGTCTCAAGAGCGCAAGATCGCGTGCAAACGAGCTGTCATATGTGCTGGTTCTGTGGAGAGCCCTGCGATCCTACTCCGGAGTGCAGGCGGAAATCCTACCAGCTATGGTGACAAGTTTTTTGAACTCTTTGGTCATGTTACTGATCATCGCATTCTCTTTGTTGCATCGCCATTCTTCTATCGCAATATGGAGGATCGAGATATAATCGGCGGCATGAAACTTCAAACAGACATCCAGTTCAACATTCAAAAACACGGAGAGACTGTGGACAGTACTACCGCTCTCGCCAACATCTCTCTCGACGGCGCATCTTTCCTCCCTCGAACCAATATCTCTACAAGCAACCTTCCTGTCTTGACCATTGCTTACATTCTTCCGTCAAGCCTCGCCCTAGGGAACAATATCGAGTTGAATGCAGAACACGAGCCACGTGTCACATTCGACTGGGCGGAAGACAAGTACCTTGAAGAAAAGAAACAAGTGTTGAAGAAGTTTGCGGTAGACATTATGAACAAGTTGGTTGACGTGTTTCATATTCGCTTCGCTACGGCTACCGACAAGGGATACACTCCTATACTAAATCGCATTACGGACGACCACATCCAACTCGGGGCAGCTGGACCCGGCGTGGTGGCTCATGAGTTAGGCTCAATTCCCATGCCGAACATGGATGGACTCCGTGGGATCCTCGACAGTGATCTGGATATGCAATACGGTTGGAATAACGTCTCAGTCTGCGACCTATCTGTATTCCCATACTCGCCGGCTGCCAACCCGACCCTCACTCTGGCTGCGCTCGCTCTGCGCCTCTCGGACAAGCTCTTCCCTGACCCCAAGTACTCACCAATCATTGTGTACAACCTCACTGGTAGCGTTGTCGTCGTCATCATCACCAACTCGAAGACGGAGTCACCATCCTTCGGTCCAGCCGGTCAGGTTACGATTGCTCCTGGCCAGAGTCAGACCTGGAAAATATCACAAAGGGAGGCTATGTACATTTACAGCTCCAAAGATGCGAAGAGCTACGACCTCCAAATGGTATACCCTGGTATCAATGCCATGATTGTCAAATTGCCTCCCTCTGCTTGAAATCGGCGGACCCTACACACAAAGGGAGGTAACCGAAAGTTGCAACGGTGCAGTACTATTCTCTCGTCACCATCCCGGTCACTGCCCAACTCGATCGTCATTCCCTTCTCCTTTTGATCATTCCTTGTATTTTCATATGGCCTCTTTAGCTACCGAATCCCGTTCCATATGCTCTATTTCTTTTATCGCTCGCTTATATACTTTCATGTGTGTTCGAGTCTATGACGAAGAAAGCTCAGTGTCCGTATGATTAGTGAACGACTTCATTAATATTACCTATGACAAAGAAGAATGCTATAGAGTACAAATGAGTCTAAGGTAATTGTAAGGAGAACAAGAAAGAAATATGCATACCTCAGTGTCCGTATGATGGTAAACGACTGAGGTATGTTGAGAACGCAAATGATAGTTAAAATCTGTGCTAACAAAAACAGTTGTAAACAGGAGGTGATGCGTGAAGGCATGTGAGGCTGATGAAGGAGGTGAATAGAAGTAGGAACGTGATAAGAGGATCATATCATAACAATGTGGAGTTTGGTTATACAGCAGTTGGGATTCAGAAGTTGTCCTCGTCTCCAAAATCAGAAATAGAACCATTGGGATATTCCTTGATTTGTCCTAAACATAGGGCTGCACACCGCAACTATAAACGTACGGGAATATGGCCTTACCGTTGGGGCCTTAACACTCTCCAAGACGAGCCATCATTCATACAGGTAGATACCGTCCGAATGTCAGTCAACGGCCCTTGACGGCCGTCTTACAGGTCTATTTTTAATAAATTTTATCCTTTTTACAGGTCAACAACTGCTGCAACTCAGTGAACAGCAGCCTATCAATGTAGTTTGATTGGATAAAGGTCACAAAGCGGGATAATAAATGATCTGGAATGTAGTTTAAAGCTCAGTGGCCCATCGATCTCAGTGAACACTATCCGCCCAGCAATTCCTTCCCTACAGGTGCTGCGGGAAGGCCCGAGCACCTTTCTTATAGGGACAAATTGGCTGTGGAACTTAGTCATTCAATTCTTCAATCATTTTGCGAGATTTATAAGACAAATTATGCAGTGTAGAAACACTCTAATGCAGACTTCCGGTAGTATACAGAAGACATACACTACAGATATTTATTTAAAAGGGAATGCACCCTGCTATTTGTAACTGAAGTCTGATAAACTTTCTACTAAATCAGACAATCAAATCAAATCATCTTGTCAAGAAGTTGATAGTGTACTTTACCTCCACCCAGGTACTCCATCTGGAATATATGCAAATGTTCAAAAAATTATCTTTGATAGATGGAGTTCAATTAGAATCCACCTGGACTGACTTGATGAATTTCACCAAGTCCAGCTACATATAACTAGATTTTAATTGGAATGTATTTTCTTAGAGTGAATTTATGCAATAATATAATGTGATGTATATATAATATATTGAAAACTATATACTACATTGTAACTTACAATATTATCTACTAGCAAAGTTCATCACTGAAACATAAAAAGAAATAGAAAAGATATAAAAGAAAAACATACAAAATAGACAAAAAAAAGCAGGCATGGGGATACAAAGTTGATTTAAATAAACATAGAAATACATAAACATTTTAAAAAAAAAGAGAAAACAAGACAAAAAAAAGAGGGGGGGGTGAGAGGTTGGCCATGTCACTCATAGCCCTGCTGTACACATTGTTGTTGCCTTTGTGGCCGTTGTATATGCTGCAGTGGCCTTTGTGCACATCATGGTGGCCATCCAGCATGTCTGTCCAGTGTGTTGGCATGTCTGTTGTGTCTGTCATACATGTCATCATCATCATCATTGTTGCCACAGCCACTGTACTTGTTGTTATTGTTGTTGTGGCTGTTGTATGTGTTGTCATCACTGTTGTAGTTTCTGTACCTTTTGTTGTTGTTGTCTCACATAGGGCAGCTACATTGTAGCAAGTGACATGGGCTGGTAGAACACACACAATGTATCTGTGTGACACAGGGCCAATGAATTCTATGGAAGCTGCATACATTTTAGGGTGGTGGGAATTAATTACAAATGCTTTGGGATTGCATGCATGAGCCTACCATTAGCACACCATGGACTGGGTTCAGCCCCAAGATAGCTGATTAAATACCCGATGCCGATGTAGCAGTTCATGAAAATCCAACCGTTCAATGACTCAAAATACAGTATATTTGCATGATTATACAGAATTTAATGATTGGAAAAATGATACAGCTGTGTAGTAGTGTTAATTTATGTTTAGCAGTTGAATCAGCTCAGGCCCGATGTGGCCAATCAAATGAACTGGTGCAAATGATGCAGTGCAGACAAAAATGACCATGTATTCAGTCGGAATACTGAATATTTCTACAACTGAAGGAAATTAAATAATAGGAATAATTGTACAGCAGTGCAGTATACAATTAGTTTATTCTCGGCAGTTGCATCAGCTCGGGCCCTATGTGGCCGATTACAAAACAGGTGCCTATGATGCAGAGCAGATAAAACTGACCATTTATTCAGTCAGAATACTGAATATTTCTATAACTGAAGGATATTAAATAATGGGAATAATTGTACAGCAGTGCAGTATGCATTTAATTTATACTCAGCAGGTGCATCAGCTCGGCCCCAATGTGGCCGATCAAATAAACCGGTGCCGATGATGCAGAGCAGAAAAAACTGACTATTTATTCAGTTGAAATACTGAATATTTCTATAACTAAAGCAAATTAAAAAATGAAAATAATTGTACAGTAGTGCAGTATACATTTCATTAATACTCGGCAGTTGTATCATCTCGGGCCCGATGTGGCTGATCAAATAAACTGGTGCAGGTGATGCAGTGGAAACAAAACTGCACACTTATTCAGTCAGAATATTGAATTTTTTCATAACTGAAGCAAATCAAATAATGGGAATAATTGTACAGAAGTACAGTATAGATTTAATTTATACTTTGGAGGTGCATCAGCTTGAGCCCGACTTGGCTGATTCAATAATCTAGCCCCGATTTAGCTGTACGTGGAAAACAAACCATTCAATGATTCAAAATACAGTATATTTGCATAATTATGTGGAATTTAATGGTTGGAACAATAGTACCGCAATGCAGTACTGTAATTTTTTTCTTGGCAGTCACATCAGCTTGGTCCAATTTGGTTGATCAATTAAACTGGTGCCAATGTATCAGTTCATGCAAAGCCAACCATTTATTCACTCACAATATTGAACATTTTTGTAACTGAATGGAATTTAATGATTTGGAAAATAGTACAACAGTGCAGTAGTGTATCAATTTGTGCTTGGCAGTTGCACGAACTCAGCCCCAACATGTCAGATTGAATAGGTTAGTCCTGATGCAATAGTGAATTATGCTGCAAAAAATATATACTGAATTTCAATGTATGGTTGTTTTTTTACTCTGCAGTTACACAATCTTGGATCTGACATTTCCAAAACAGGTAAAGCTGACACATTGACTAAATATAAAATATTAACATGAATGGATTGAATTGAACAGTTTTTCAAGTAGACAGAAGATCAGTATAGGGTTAACATGGGATCTACAGTTGCATCAGCTTGGGCTAGATGACTTGTTTACTGCAAATTGTCTCCACAACTACACTTTCATTAATAACATGGCCATTCCATTTAAAGTAGGGGAAGATTGTCTTTCAATGATTGCAGATATAACATTATATTCAATAGGATGTTTAGTGCACAAGGTATTTGGAATAATATGTGCATTGAATAGATATTCTTTGTGTGCTTATGTTGTAGCAAATGTCCACTTTAATGCAATACAGCTTGCAGACTGTGTAATGGCCATGATCATTTAGAATTTACTTTGAACTGAACCATATGTGCTCATGGGTTTATTTACACAGTTGCGATGGAACAACCTATTTATTCAGTGAGACTGGTTTTAAGCTTAGGCAATTTTGGAGTACAGATTAACACTAAACTGTGCTGCTTTTGAAATGATCAAATTAAATTTATACTGTACTGGTGTGCATATTTTGCGCTATTTAATTCAATCCAGTTATGCAAATATATTGGGCCTGAGCTAATACAACTGCCAAGCATAGTTTAACACTATACTGCACCACTTTGTATGTTTTGTGTTGTTTAATTCAATCTAGTTATGCATATATTTAATACTTTGACTGGCGCTGAGTTTGTTAATTGGCCAAGTTGGGCCCCAGCTGATGCGACTGCCAAGCATAGATTAATAATATACTGTACTACTGTACAATTTTACATTGGGGCCAATGTATTTAATTGGTCAAGTTGGGCTTGAGCATACATTAACACTATACTGCACTGCTGTGTATTTTTTACACTGTTTAATATGCATAAATTTAATGCTGGACTGACTGAATAGTCAGCTTTGCTCACACTGCATCATCAGCACCTAGTTATCTATTTCGCCACATCAAGCCCAAGCTGGATCAACAGCCAAGTGTAAATTAAATGTATACTACATTGCTGTACAGCTATTCCCATTATTTAACATCCTTCAGTTATAGAAATATTCAGTATTCCAACTGAATCAATGGTCATTTTTGTCTGCATTGCATCATCAGCACCGGTTTATTTAATCGGCCACCTTGGGCCTGAGTGGATGCAACTGCCTAGTATTAATTAAACGTATACTGCACTGCTATACATTTATTCTTATTATTTAATATTATTCAGTTATAGAAATATTCAGTATTCTGACTGAATAAATGGTCATTTTTGTCTGCATTGCATCATCAGCACCATTTTATTTATTTGGCCACATCGGGCCCGAGCTGATGCAACTGCAGAGTATTAATTAAATGTATACTGCACTGCTGCACAATTATTCTCATTATTCAATATCCTTCAGTTATAGAAATATTCAGTATTCCAACTGAATAAATGGTCAGTTTTTTCTGCTCTGCATCATCGGCACTGGTTTATTTGATCAGCCACATCGGGCCTGAGCTGATTCAACTGCTAAACATAAATTAACACTACTACACAGCTGTATCATTTTTCCAATCATTAAATTCCATATAATCATGCAAATATACTGTATTTTGAGTCATTGAATGGTTGGATTTGCATGAACTGCTACACTGGCATCGGGTATTTAACCAGCTATCTCGGGGCCGAACCCAGTCCATGGTGTGCTAATGGTAGGCTCATGCATGCAATCCCACAGCATTTGTAATTAATTCCCACCACCCTAAAATGTATGCAGCTTCCATAGAATTCATTGGCCCTGTGTCACACAGATACATTGTGTGTGTTCTATGGCCCATATCACTCACTACAATGTAGCTGCCCTATGTGGTTGTCTGTACACATCCTGCATGCTGTCATACCCATTGTTGTATGTGCTTGTTGTTATTGTTGTTGTCAGCCTATACAAAAAAGAGGGAGGGGGAGAATTAGTGATGGCAGCATGCAGAATTTGCAACTTATCTGGGGTCACAGTCTTGTTCCTTGTTTGCATTGCCTTGCTTCATTCCGCTTCATTCAAGGGCTTTACCCCCACCCAGATATTCCATGTGGAGTCCACCAACTCCGGCATGGAGTTGGTGGACTCCACATGGAGTTTAGTGACTCTTTTTTTGGCAGGTATACCAGCCATTTAGAGGTGGAGACTCCACCTGGAGTCCAGCTGGAATCCACTCATTCTCCATGTGGACTCCATGTGGAACTTTATGTGGAGTTCCACATCCTCCATATGGATTTCATGTGGATTTAAGTCATAAATCATGTACAGTGAGGGACAAAACTGTTCAAATGATTTTTGAAGTTGGATTATTCCTTGAATAACTCAAGAAAAACTCAATCAAACAAGTTCAAACTTTATACTGTGGTAGAGTATCATGTGAATAACATGTTCCAATTTGTTTTATTATATAATCCTCATTACTTCCCACACTATTAATATTTTACTAGCACAAGTCTATTTGAATGGTTTTGTCCCTTTCATATACCAAGAATGTGACTTTGTTTAATCAAAGCAAATAAGTACAAATAAAATCATATGACTTATTCAAAATGTGTATATATACTCTGTGTTGAAGTTCACACTACTCCCCACATTCAATTCTCACTCAAACACTCATGTGATCACTCACTCCTGCTTAATGCAACTGTGTTCTTGAACTGCTTGACAAAGGCCAGTCAAGTCATGCTATCTCCACTACCACTGGTATAAGTGTTGGTTCTATATCCAATATTTTATCCAAACATTGCTCAAC
The DNA here is from genome assembly GCA_027604855.1 of Psilocybe subaeruginosa. Taxonomy (NCBI): domain Eukaryota; kingdom Fungi; phylum Basidiomycota; class Agaricomycetes; order Agaricales; family Agrocybaceae; genus Psilocybe; species Psilocybe subaeruginosa. The sequence goes on along the minus strand of JANCIO010000444.1, from coordinate 9,256 downwards.
ACCTTCCAAATCTGCTGGAGGCTGTCCATGCAAGCTTTCATCTGCTGATACCCAATATGCTATTCATCTTATCACTTCTTAGAAGGCTGAAAATGCCACTGAGGTTGCCAAAACCCTGCAAGACATGACCAACACATCCTTTTCTGTGAAGACTGTACAGGGAGCACTCAGGAGCACTGGGATGAAGGCTGTACCCAAGCAAAAATGACCTTTTCTCTCCAAAAGACATAGAGGGCTTAGAATGGACTTTGCAGAAGCACACAAAGACTGGACAGTGGAGGACTGGAAGAGAGTTATATGGTCAGATGAGACCAAAATCAATAGTTTGGGGTCAAATAGGAAGAAATAGGTGTGGAAAAAACCAGGAAAGGGGTTGAGTGACAGGCTGGTACAGAAGACAGTCAAGTTTGAAGAAGATTCTCTGATGTTCTGGGGTTGTATGTTCTGGCAAGAACCTGGATATGGAACAAAGATTAATGGGAGGACGGATGCTGATCTTTTTGTCAACATTCTGGATGATGAACTTCAAGAATCAATCAGATATTACAGGAAAAAGCTCACAGATATACTTTTTCAGCAGGATAATGACCCCAAACACAAGAGTAAGAAGGCCCAGAACTGGCTCAAAGACAGTGGTTTAGAAGTTATAAAGTTGCCTCCTCAATCAGCAGATCTCAATCCAATTGAACACCTTTGGCATCACCTCAAAACTAGACTTGGAGAGTATGATAGGCCAGCATCTGGAATTACAGAGTTGTGGAAGAGAATACAAAAGGAGTGGAATGATATTCCAGTCTTTGTCTGTCAAAATCTGATAGTGAGTATGCCTAGAAGGGTTCAGGCTGTATTACAAGAAAAAAGAGGCTATACCAAGTACTAGAATATTAGAATATTGTTTTATAACATGAGAGACAAAACTGTTCAAATGGACTTGTGCTAGTAGAATATTAATAGTGTGAGAAATAATGAAGATTACATAATAAATCAAATTGGAACACATTAGTCGCATGATACTCTACCACAGTATAAAGTTTGAACTTGTTTGGTTGACTTTTTCTTGAGTTATTCAAGGAACAGTCCAACTTCAAAAATCATTTGAATGGTTTTGTCTCTCACTGTATCTTCCTCCCCATTTTTTTGTCTGTTTGGTATGTTTTTTTTGGTTTTTTTTTAAATAATGAATCTTGCAAGTAGATAAAAATGTAATACATAGTTGTTAATACATTATATTAACTTATATGAATTTACATTAAGATTGAAAGATTAATATATTTCAGTTGGAATTCAACTGGATTCTATTTCATGAAGTTAAAATTGAGAACTCCAACTGGAGTCTACCTGGACTCCAGGTGGATTCTAATTGAACTCCAGGTGGACTTAAATGAACTTGTTTAGAGTCCATCTGGACTCTATCTGGAATTGTTTGGAGTCCACCTGGACTCCATCTGGACTATATTTATCAAAGATGATTTTTTGAATCTTTATACATGTTCCAAATGGACTCCATGTGGAGTCCACCACTTTTATATGGAATTGGTGGACTCCACATGGAGTTCCTGGGTGGAGGTAAAGTACACCTAAATCCTGTTAGGGAGGCAGGGTGGGTGTGGTGAACAGAGTGTTAGGGAGAAAGAAAAGAGGAGGAAGGGGGAGGAAGGAAGAACATATGTTGATGTCATTGCTCTTGAGCTCAAAAGGGTCTGACTCGTGTCCCTTGCTGCTCAGCTGCTCGTCATTGATAAATGTCCCATTAGAGCTGTTTATATCCTATTTTATGTTCTTAATAAATCTACATCCATCAAAAAACACCATCAGCAACCTACCCAAGTCCTTCACTCCAACGCAAAAATCACAAAAAAAAAAGAATGCAAACACACCTTTCCACTCTCCTCCCACACCTCTGCACGCTGTCTACTCAACACTTTACCATCAAAAAACCCATTCCTCTTCCAGGCACAGTCTTTGAGCTTGTCTGCTGCCCTGTCTTGGCAAGGGCGATGTGCTTTGGCACCCAGGTGTCGTTTAAAGGGTACAGGTAGAGCTCCGAGCAGAGGGTGTTTAAGGGCAGGAGGTGGATTGTGGTTGATGGGGCTGCTATTGCACAAAGACCACAGGTGAGGGCATGGTGTGGGGGATGTTGTGTTATGGGGTAAGGTAGGGAAAGTATGGATGGATGGATTGGTGGGGTAGGGGTGAATGAGTTAGGATGTGTGTGGTGACGGTGCTGCCCTTTCTGCCAGTGAGCCAAAGAGTTTGGGGTGGTCATATATCAAACTCTTCAAAGGCCTCAAACACCTGTATACACAAATGGAGTTAGTACACGAAGACAAGGACAAGGACAAGGACAAAAGGATTTTGAAAGGACAGCCTTGTTGCGGCACTGCCTTGCTTGGTGTAATCTTAGTCTGTCCTATTGAGCAATACTCATGCCCAATTTTAGTATCCATGATTATGTAATATGATGGCTTTTCCCTCCCAATCAGTCAACATTAAATGGCCTTGTTCTCAACAGATAGAATAAATAAATCTATGAAATTAAAATGAGAGAATTCTGTGTATCTATAGATTATTATTACAGATTTATGTATAGAGGCATCCAGTATTAGGCTGGTGGGACACAAATCAGTCAACTTTCACACTTTTTAGTGCTGATGTTAAGTTGAGAAGGATAGAACATTTCCATGACTGTATTTAATCTAGATAACTTATGAATAATATTTTTGAGACTATTAAGAGTATATACATTTATTTATTAGGCAGCAGCAACATTTCTGGGCATGAATATTGCAATACAGATTCGATTACCAATTTGAATTAAATTTAGACAATCAGAACTAAGCATCTTGCAGAGTTTCTGTGCAATAAATCCCTTCCAAAATTCAGGAATGTTTTAATAGAAAAAATTAAATTAAAGGCTTAAAATTTTGGGTGTCTTTGGATGTCTTGGTTCTTGAGAAAGAGGTTGTTTATGCTTGACCACTACCAGAAATTGTTATGATCAAATCTGTATTGCAATATTCATGCCCAGAAATATTGCTGCTGCCTAATAAATAAATGTATATACTCTTAATAGTCTCAAAAATATTATTCATAAGTTATCTAGATTAAATACAGTCATGGAAATGTTCTATCCTTCTCAACTTAACATCAGCACTAAAAAGTGTGAAAGTTGACTGATTTGTGTCCCACCAACCTAATACCAGATGCCTCTATACATAAATCTGAAATAATAATATATAGATACACAGAATCCTCTCATTTTAATTTCATAGATTTATTTATTCTATCTGTTGAGAACGAGGCCATTTAATGTTGACTAACTGGGAGGGAAAAGCCATCATATTACATAATCATGGATACTAAAATTGGGCATGAGTATATGAAATTGAATGGAACAGAAAAGAAGATATGCACAATGAATATCACATCCAGATGAATGTGCTATACTGACCCAACAGACGGTATCACATGTTGGATGTTAGAGTGTGATTTATTTGAGTGGTGCATGAGTGGTGCATGCATCATTTGATATTGTTTTAGGGGAGGTCAAAATATGACCAGAGGCCAAATATAGAAGGTCTTTAAATTTGGAACAGTACTTAGAGCATATCTAAACTCCTCCTTTCTGCAATTATCAACTGATGCACACTGTTTTAATATCAAAAATCAAGAAACAATCCAGAAAGTTATGTAGTTACCATATTCTTAGAAAATTGTGGAGGCTGACTGCATCCTGCATGTCTCACTCGACATATCTCATTGCCAATAGGATCACCAATGTATTTGAGGTATACCATTTATGGATTTCGATAACGCATTATCTAACACTCAGAAGTCATAGTGTATGAAACCTCTACAACTCAGAACCTATTCTAACTGTCAGATGAGCTTAGTACTCTTGCATCTGATCTCCTTATTCTAATCCCGTCTTCCTCAAATTCCCACCCGACAACACATAGCCAGCATAATTAATGCAGATGGAGCATCATCACCCTGCTTCTTTTAAATCCCGTCAGACAGAGCTCTGACATGAGAGGGCTGGAGGCATTGACCAAGTCTGGATGCCTCAAGCATGAGCTTGGGGTTTAACCCCAGCTCCAATGAATGTATCCACAAAGATTTTTTTTATATCCCATGCCTCATGAACAGTGCACAGACCTCGAACATCATACCGAATGACACAAGAGACTTCTTTGTGAGAGACGAAGGACAGTTTTGGTCATGATTGAGGTGGCATTGAGGATCAAGGCTGACATGCATTGAAGTCCAGTTTTTGAGCAGGGACTCTAAATGGATAATGATGATGGTACTGGGGACTCAGAATTGATATACAATTTCTATTTATGAGACGACTGATTGTGTATTGTTGTGCAAGCACTCAGAAATATCTCAAACACAAGTTAAGCTAAGAAATTGGAAACTTCAGATACTCATAATACTCCTGGAATTTGTGTTTAGCAACGCCCTGCTCTGTCTAGCCATTACAAATTCCATAAAATTGTATGATTCACTCTTCCATCTTCCGTAATCTTCTTCATGGTATGCAACAAGGCTCCTTCTACATCTAGATCTGATGATTTTGCACAGCTTTACCTGCTTACGACCTCGACATTCATCATCTTCTTCATCTGGTTTGAGGCTCAAAAGATACAGCCTGGATTGTAATAGGCACCATATTGCCTCTCCATGCCGCTCTGTGCAAGCGCTCAGGTTGTTGTGTTGTGAGTGGCGCTCAATGGAGAGTCAACACATCCTGTAGACATGCATTCACATAAATGTGTACATTTCTGATCTCTATCTGTCTTCTCTGTCCACACTGACATCCTTTCTCTTCATTATCAGCCTGCAATGAATGATGAGTGCTCACGAACAGTACATAACAACTTGATGGGTGCCCACTGCAACACTCTCCTCCCAAACCACTCAGACAATATAGATGTTCTCACAGCCCCTGCCATTAGCTCACACCACATGTGTACTTCACATATACATAAGAACAAAACACGAGTGTTCGACTCGTTCTCAAGAGGAGAATATCCAGCTTGAAGACGTTTAGGCTCGATATGCAATCACATTGTCATGTAACGGGTGAGCTGTTAAAGGAGAGGTGGTGCGCCTGTATATGTTTGTATGTGCAATAGGGTCGAGATAGAGAATTTATATGGTTAACATGGATTTTTCTGGAGTTGATTGTGGTGTTTGAGTCGTGGGTGAGTGGAAAAGAGGGAGTCGGAAGAGCGTGCAAGCGTGGGTGGGTGTAGGATGGTGAGCGTGTCACAAATACGATGGCCTGGTGCATAATGGGAGCATTCAAAGGCATTAAATCCTGAATCTGAATATTGTGTAGAGCAATAGACAATGACTAGCTATAAAGACGTCTTCAATTATATGAATCCGGGAATCTAACATGAGGACTCACCTGCTGACGGCATAATCTGCTCGATTTTGATCAGTTTATGTTGGAAAAAGAGTGACAATCTAATTGTTTGACAAGTACAGTCATAGTTACCAATGGAGTTCATAACTTGAACTGAAATTAATGGGATGTATAATTGCTGCAGAAAAGGTGGGCAACATAATAGGAATGAAACTGTGTTAATGACAGAATTGTAAATATAGTTACATGGAAAGCAATGAAAAAAGAGAGGAAAGCTTTGATATTGAACTGGACTGCTATTATATGCCATTCTTTAAGCTCGATGCGCTAGACTTGGGTACCCCCAGATATGGTATCCGCACTGAGCACTCTCTTCACTTTGATCACCGGTGCCGACTCCGCATCAGCTATCTGAACCGAGGTGTTAATGTCTGCTCTAGTCGTGTTTCCATTTCGGCCACTGCCACTGGTTTTCTGTGATCCAAATTGTAAGCCAGACATACGAGTTGTTGTGGTGAATGTAACTGTGTGGTTGTCGTTTGTAGCAATTCTGGCAACTAGAATTGTTGGTGCAATCCCCTGCTTCTAGGTTAGGGACACAGGATGCATAGATCAGCATTGGAAGATACTCACTGCAAAAACAGTCACAATGACTTCAAGGTAATAGTCAGCTTCATCCAAGGTAGATTCCACCCTATTGAATGACGGAATAACGAATATAATGGCATCGAGGAGGAGTACAAGTGAATAGGCTGCAGCTGACTCAATGATCATTACCACAATACGGTTGAATAATCTGTTTGATGGTGAAACATTTAATTGAGAGACAGAATATATTCTGTACACAATAAAAAATGTTGTGGTCAGAGTGGTACCCAGTGATACAAATATCAGGGCACTTGTGATATTATTGCCTAGATTAGCATTTGCATCACTGGTTGTCTGACTGAATTTTATTTTTAAAACAGTTGTCGTAACAAAGAGACCTGAAATGACATATCATTACTGGAAATGTTCATGCCAGACCCTTATCCATAGGACTTACCACATTCTGCAACTAAAAGTATCAATGGAGCCGAAATCACCCAGAATAATTGTCCCCAGACATGGTAGCATCTCCATATCTATCAAGATGTTGATGAGAATTAAGTAATAATCAACGATACTGGCCCACCAATAGTCCGTCAGAAATAATGAACATGGAACTCTCTAGAAAATCACTGAGTATCCAGGCCCAATGAAGGCCATTCTCTGTGTCCAGAAAGATTGATTTTTGCATGTCTCCATTGATCACAATTACCCAATCAAGGTAGTACCATTGCACAATGAAGTACAGGAAGCAAAGCAAATACAGAACAGAAATGGCTGAAAGAGCGATGCAACGATTTGAATTCACAGGCTTCTTGGATACTGTAGGACACATCATTGACAATTTTGTATTCAAGTTAATGGAAGAACCCACAGCAAAGGTACATGGTTCCTCCATATACCATAGTGTAAATGCCTGATGTATGTAAGTTTGTGGTTCTGTTATTCATAAGATTGGAGGTTTACCCATGAGAAAATTCAAAAACATTGAGCTATTGAGATTGGCACCAATTTCATTCTCTTGGATGTGTACTGGGATTGGAATGTCAGAGGTGGACATTGGGAGATGCTTTAGAGTTGGGGATCTTCATCCATTTATATATCCCTGTTGGTTATAATGTTCTTATCTTATGCTGAACTCACTTGAACAGCCACCATGGATGCTCCAATAAATTATCCCGGAACCACAATGATTCTATTATTGGACATAGAGTGCCGGATTCTTAGATATGGTTGGGGGCACTCATGTTCGACAAGTAACTGATTTGATGCCCCAGCTTACAGTCTTAATCAATGAGAAGAATAGTCTATTGTACTTTCAGTATCTTCTGGATCAACACTGTGTACACTAGAACTTTGATGGTTAGCTTTTATGACCTCTCATGATGTTACCAAACTACGATATTTGCCATTCAGTCTGTCTGCCAAGCACAAAAGCAGTGACTTGGTATGATCCTGACACGTAAAGTGAATAAAGCTTTTGATACCATCCACTAACATCAATATTCTCCTATGCATCTGATGCACCCAACCATAAGAAGATCATGGGATTGACACATCAAGACTGAGGTAAGCTTGAGGAATGTGCAAATTCAATAGAATGGTACTTAAAATATCATTATGATCTTTGAGCGCATCATCCAACTGTCATACACTCACACTTTTCTTAATTAGGTATGAGTGTTCGGCAACTTCAGCAGGGAGGTATGAGATGAGCTAAACCATCACCCGGCTGTCCCTTCACTTTGTTTCAGGTTTATCTCACACTGAGCGATATGATATATCAGCAGCCAGTTGGTTCAAAGATTTGATGCAATACCAGTTTAAAGTAGAAGTGAGGAGAGAGCACATTTGACGTTGCGTCACGGACTCAGAACAAGGTACACGGCCCCTATGGCGTACATAAAGATTGTTCCAGGAGGCAAAAATAAAAGCAGTTTGGAATTGAATGGGAGACCACATAGAGATTTTGATGAAGGACAATGGGGATGTGTGAGGGGTGTTATTGAGAGCACATATTCCGTTGTTGTTGGACGTGGAGTCTTTTGAATGTCATCATCGACTTGTTTGAGCTCATCCTCTTTGCTGTAGCTGTCCATCACTTCCTCTCCTGTAGTATCTTTGGCTTATCCACAACAATATCTGGGGCTTCCAACAACCTCTGCACCTCTCAAAAAATCCCCATTCCACTCAATGCAAATTCTCCCAACTCTCATCATGTGCTCAAACTATTTAACAAGTCTTTCTTTGATGACTCCCAAAAAATTCCAGTGAAATTAATACCAAAATATGTTTTCATCCCCTGTAGTCTTTGATTTAACCCTGGTCTACAAAGCGCTGATCTTCCAGCCCACAATGTACTGAGTTAACCCCCTTTTTTGAATATCTCAAGTACTGATCTAACCTTTTTTCAACTACTGAGTTAACCCCCTTTACAAAGTACTGATCTAACCCTGCTTCTCAGTTTTCAAACTACTGATTTAACTCTGCTTTTTTTTAATTACCATATTCAGAATATAGCCATTGATCTTCTTTAATTGAATGTAGATAAGAAATATCTTGACTACTTACCACCACCAGCCTCTGCTACTCATTATACTTTACTATAGCACCAAAGCAATCAGCTCTGCATTATGCTATTGTAATAGCAGGAAAGAATGGTTCTCTTGCTTGCATCAATTTTTTTATTTAATCAGACTGGCAAAGATTGTGTGCATATTAAAGCTGCTAGGCTCCAGATAGCCTATGGTCCTGTAGCAGACTATATTAATATGTCTCAATACTTGCATCTAGAGACTGATTTTACTAATAGATTTTGAGAGCTTGAGACTGATCATAAGTGTTACAATTATAAAATCAAGGCTATGCTACATAGTGGTATGATTACCACTTGAATCCTTACTACTACTGACCTAATAAGCTTATGTGTGTGTACTTTACTTGCATAATGTGTGCTGTACTGAAGTGAGGAACTTTGTTACTATTTACAGTGGCTCAAACCAGTACTTTACAGTGCCCCACGGGTACCGGTCGGAACCGCTTGGACCCAGTCGGAACCGGTCGGAACCGGTCGGAATCCGATCGGAATCCACTCGGACCCACTCGGAACCGGTCGGAATCCGGTCGGAATTTCTCATAATGTACTTAATCAGTGTATAATACAATGCTTAGTCAGCATTACATAATAGTCGCTTACATAAGCTTATAAATAATATATTGAAATCACATGATATAGTCTGCTTAGTCAGTATTACATAATATTTCTTACATAAGCTCTTAAGTAATCATTCA
>JANCIO010000443.1:0-22105 GCA_027604855.1 Psilocybe subaeruginosa | reverse complement strand
TCAAAAAACTGTCCCAATGTTTTATTATTTTGTAAATTCCATTACTTAATCAGTTTTTGTTAAAATCATGTGACCTTGGTGAGAAATATGTTAGTCACATGTTAAACTATAACATATAATATTTTCAGACTTTTACATAATTTATTTCCCAAGTTATTAAACAATTAGTGAGAAAGTGCCAAACATTGGGACGGTTTTTTTGAGCTACTGTACATCATGGGGCCTTGGATTTATCTGAATATGTCCCATCCCTCCCCTTTCCCTCCACCTACAATACCTTCCCAGACCCTGGCATGGATCACGCCAGCTCGCAAAGTATGTCAGCATTTGCGTCATTGGTATCCAATTTTTTATCAATACCGATGCCCTGAGTCCATGGGCACTGCCACAGCTCTGATTTAGTTGCTCAAACTGTATATGTAGGCGCTTTGAGTACCCTAATATTCTTTGATAACTATGGATCCTTGTTTAATCAGTCTTGATATTGCTTGTTGTTCTTGCCAATTTTTGTGCCAGCGATATCACTCCAATGTTGTGTAGTACATAGATTTGAACACCACAAGCTCATTGCCAATATACTGACGAAAAGCTAAAGATCAAATATTTATGAATGCTCTTTGATGCTTAATTATTTAAGGAGGCTATGATCTGATGTTATTACAATGAACTTTCAATTGGCGAAAGAGACAAAAGTAATGTTACATCATGATTGGCATGATTTTTGTTACCAGGCTGTCTATACAATATATGCTGTGTGGGATTGCATTGCTGTGTGATGGGGAGGGAGTGCCGAAATAGGCTCCCTGTGTGATATTGTGTGAGTTCAATGAATGTTTACACCCTTCTTTTTAATTATCACCGGTATTCTTATGCTATATCATACATATCTACTCAAGCTGCACTTTATCTGGTGCGATAAATTTGTTGCATCCAGCCATCATCAATAATGCATCTAAATGTGTATACTTATTAGGTCATGAACTGTCAGGGTTTCTCTTATTTACTTCTATTTTCATCCCATGATTATCTTTTATCTTTTATCTTATCTTTTATCTTTGTCAGTATCCTGATCATTCCAGAAGTTTCCATCATCACTCCTTTTCATTACTCATCATGATCCTTATTACTCATCATTACTTATTAATTACTTTCTTTATTATTCATCATGATTCTTCTTATTACTCATCATGGAATCTTACTTAGTCAGTCATCTCTAGAGTAGTATAAGTACTGCATGTTTTGTAGGTAGATCCCCAGCTTCAATCTCTTAGGATTTCCACTATCATTGGTGTGAACCTTTAGATCATTGATTCCTCATAAGTCTATCCTCTGCTCTCTCCTCATCCTCTGCTCTTACTCTCTTGCTTGTCTTTGTTGGTGGCCTTGTCACACTGATTTTAGTGTTGCCCTGACATGAACATACTGCAGACCTGACAGATGCTCTGGGCAACTGGTAAGTAAAACTCTCAATGAGGAAACCTTAGAGAAATATGAGGAACCCAGTACATCATAATCGCCGCCTCCTTCTTTTCACATCTTTCAACTCAATTAGTGGGTTTTGTGCTCTTGGAATATATATATATGTGTCAATATCAAGCCGACAGGATGCATGAGCTCAATGCATTCTATGTGATCAACAAATAACATGCAAACTCACAAACAAACATAGCTTTCCTAATTAAAAGTCTGTCTGGTCACTTGTGAAGACCCTTGCCGTGAATTAAAAGGGTTATCGAATAAGATATGTATTGGTACTGTGCAGAGTGCGTGTTCAGCCAACAATCTACACCAGATATGAGTATGATGCCTGGCATGTAGAGTCCCTCCACTAAGTAACCGTCACACTCACGCTCACATACACAATGAGGCATTATTCTGCTTCAATGTTCGTCTTGTTGCCCAGCCGTCCTCTTCTCTCTGCTTGAAACTTCCAAATTTCGACTACTTTGTGCACCATCTGACCATTCCTCTGTTCCCCCAATCCAATTTTTAATACCAAATATCAAGTTCATCATTGAAGACAAATCCGACAACTTCTGCATTGCAAAGATCAATCATGGCTGTGCACAGATTTTGGCTAAAATACATCATTATGTGAGCTTTTGAAGAAAGATTTCAAACTTCAACTGTCACAAAAATATGCAAAGCATTGTGACTAAAAAAAAATACCAGTGACCTCAGAGTGGCTTGGTTATCATGTTTGTGGGTGCTGATAAATAATGTCCCAAAAAGGAAAGAGAAAAGAAAAGAAAAGAAAAGAGAGGATTTTCTAATATAATTATATCTCACTCATTTCTTGTTCAATTCCTACCAAATAAATTGCAATATGTTTGGAAAATTCATTACTACAATTTGACACATAAATTCTACTAATTAAACAGCTGATATTACTGTCATACATTATCTTCCACCTTGATTTTTGCATGGTTCATTAATCCCCATATTGGCTATTCCTTCCTGTACATCCTTTACTTTTATACAAGGCACACACATTAGGACAGAATTTTTTGTTGTTTCCCTCAGGACAGTCCTTTATGAAGTATTTCCAGCATTTTCTGTCTGGATGAATTTTCTTTAAAGTATGAGCAACATCTGCTGCTACCTCTGGATGTGTAACCATGTGCTGGGGTTGTTTCTTTTCTGATATATTAACTGGGATTATTTGGGGAACTGATAATTGGCTAGAACCTGCAGTATTGATATTTGAAAGGCTAAGCATTGGAATATCAGCTTGGGGAGCTGATAATTGGCTGGGATCTGCAGTACTAATATTTGGAAGGCTAAGCATTGGAATATTGGGTGCAGGACTTGTAGTAGACCCTTGCATTGAAAGTATACAGAAATGTATTTGAGTTTTCATCTGCAAATGGATTTTCATAAACCTCTCTAATAGATGAAAGTGCAGGTAAGACATATTAAGAAATAGTACATTGCAGGTAGTTTTGGAATGTAGTAAGCAAATGCAATAGTGCCTCACAGCTGTTTGGCTATGCAACTGCCAGTTTCTTGAATCTTTGTATCCATATTCATTGTTATATATTTATTCATTCACAGTGCATTTTTGCACTATTCTTTTTTCTGTAATATATACAATATATTCAGTTCATTATCTTTCATTGCAGCACACAATACACCTTTATTAGTTTCTATTTACTTTGTAGATAAGAGTCTCAGACAATGAAATACTTTATATATGAAAATTTGATATGCGCTCTCCCCAGTCATTTATCTTGCAAATAACTGAGGTGAGTACTATTCTTATTACTTAGTCTGTTTCATTTGTTGTACTAAATTACTACCTAGCTTTTTGTGTTCTAGGTAAATACAAATCTACTCTCAGTCATTTGCATCACAAACAACTGAGCTTTTCATGTTCTAGAATTCTTACAGATAGGACATATTAAGAAGTAGTACATAATATAGGGCTTACATATGTGTATATACATTAATGAGTATGTAAGGGAGGAAGGAACAAGCAATTAAGAATGAGGAAAGGACAGGAAATAACTGAAATTCAAAAAAAAGCGGAGCTGTGAGAACATTTGGCTGAATATGGCTGAGATCAACACAGCCACTTCTAGGCATAGCCACTGCTAAGCATAGCCACCTCCCACAAGCACCATAATCTTGCCCTCAAAGTGACCTTCATCGTTAGAAACTTTCACAGCACCGCTTCAAAAACTCTCTATGTTATAAATAATTATTGAAGACGTACAACACATCCCTGTGCATCTGATAGCGCCCTGGACGTTGATAATATCATGTTTACCTAGTTACTCAAGTACTCCGTGCCAGATATACTGGTCACGTAACTAACAGAAGAGAAAGTTACATTCAGAGTTTAATTGATGTAACCTTCTGGTGATGGTTTCATACAAATTCAATTCGCAGATATTTAAACTCCACCTTTATAACCAGTATACTCAAGTAAAACCTCTCCGAGACAATCTAATGGCGGACGCTATCCTGTCCAGTACATTTCGAGACATTCAAATAACTCAATACATCCAGTGTACGTCGAATGTGTACTGTTTCCCCAGCACACGCGTCCGTGTCAGCTCATTGGCCACTTTTTCAGTGTCTGCGGGATGCATCATTGTTTTTGATCACTGTGTGTTTCATCGTTGTCCACGAGAGCCTTAACTGAGAGTGACCTTGTCTGCTAGTAATTACATTTGATCAAGAGGTGCGCCTTTTAACAAACATTTTCACAGTCGAAGAACACCCGAAACTAATCGGTGGGCTAGGTTGACTTGATCTGGGTATATCCCATTGCCTGTGTACTTTCAGTAAATTCTGAAGTTGTTGATGCAGATGGGCTCTTGGTCAATGGGGAAGGTCTTATTCTTGAGCGTACGTACCAGCCAACATTCTTCCTCTGGTGTCACAACCAATCGTCATCAATGACCTATCAGATTCGATACTATGCGTTGGTCACCATGATGTAGGTACTATTCAACTGACCTGTGCAATCCCCGGAAGATGTATATCATCATTGATTTTATTGGCACCATCAAGTTTCAACAGCTACGGTGAGTAGAGTCCTGTTCACGTTCACCCGATAGATGCATGCTCACTATCCAGTAGTATTCTTCTCTTCGACGATCGACGACTCTGTAAGCAAATCAATGTCTCCGATACCTGCTACTCAAAGCAGCCGCTCAATCTCTACCCACCAGCTGTAGGCTAAGTGATAGAAATTATACCATTCCTTGATCTGACGCCACGTTGATCCTCTTCATTGTAGTTGTGAGTCTAGGCGACTCTATCGCTTTTTCCGCGCTGACTATGTTCTACTTTTTTTCAAGGCCACAGTTTCTTTCGATGGCAAGGTTGGACAAGTCTAGGTATTACTATGATGGCTGAAGGTACGTCTACATCCCACAATGCATATATACTACCTACATAATCGTTCATCCCAGGAATCCTGCAAATCAGGATATATGCCCTCTACCTACAGAGCAGGCAGATATTGGCCGTCATTCTGACATTCTTTCTCATTTCTTCCTCAATATGCGCGGTCATAATGGGAATGGTACTGGAAGCCATCGAAGGTGCGAACGCTTGTTAACTCAGCATCGGCATCTCTACTGGCTTAATCATAATGATTACGTCTCCAGCAAAAGCTTTACCAATCCCCAGTGGAAAATTTTGCGTGCCGTTCAACATCTCCACGCATTACTACACCTTTTGGATCCCCATCATCTGCTTTGAAGTATTACTATGCGTGCTAGGCCTGTTTCGAGGGGCGCAAATATCTAAATCGGTCAGATTCGGGGGAGGCCCTTCAACGTTTCTCCGAAGTGGCCACCGTCTAGTCGATATTCTGTTCCGAGACTCCCTCATCTACTTCATAGCGTAGGCGTCTCAACTTCTCCGTCTCATTTATACGACAGTGAAAATGAATGAATACAGAATTGGGGCGACATATGTTACCACCATGCTATTCTGGCTCGTAATTCGGGTCAGTCGCTATTCATTCTGCCGTTAGTCTGGCTACTACGGCTGACCATTCTGATTATATTTAGCAAGGGTTGAATCAAGTCCCATTGGGATTCACCGTCGCATTTCCTTCCGTACTATCCAATAGACTTTTGCTCAACATTCGCGGTGCTTCACATCATAAGCAGCCCAACTTGGATGACCTCGGAGAGATAGAACTAACGAATATGAACTCCACCACCGGACCTTCCTTCAACTTCCGCTCATATGCTAGTCGCACGAGCGCCAGCCAAACTATGTCATAGGTGTATCACGTTTGACACAATTAGCAAGAGAGAGGTTAGTATGAAAATAGTCATGTCGTCGCCAATCGCCTAATGACCTTTACTGATAGCTATCTCATAGGTTTTTGGAAATTCTCAAGTCGAAACCTGGTAAATTAGCTGAGACCGCAACTCAGATATCTATACATCATGTGGGTGGTCAGCGTGTAAGTAATGTAAATGATCACTTGTATTTCATCCACTTCTAGATTATTTATCGTCTGTAATGTAGTATTGCGTCTCTGTCGCACTATGTATCGTATAGTAACACTCATCCCATAGACTCTTTAGTCTTATTTACACTCCGAAGTCATCATACGTAATTGTGGAGAACGACTAATAGAAATGTACAAACTGAGTGGTCGCCCCAACAGTGACCGCTGACAAAACATCGTCATGCGTAAGTACCATAACCGAGTATATGCACAGTATGTAAAGTCACGCATGCGTCACGGATTTCTGCTCTGAACAAACTATGACTATGAGTTTTCCTCTTGCTATAGCTCGGTTGCGGAACATAGTTGTGTATGCATTTATCCGCACTTTTTGAGTGTTGCATCGAAAAGTCGAAGCACTCGATGCCGTCGGCTGGAACAGGTGGTACCTATTTATCTCACGCCCTCACACGACGGCTACAAGATGGAGTGAAGTATATCATTTCCAGGGCTAAAGCCTCGTCAAGGGGATCAATACCAAGTTCTTTGTCATGAGAAAAGTGTAACACATGCCTCTGAAAAGCCGCTCGTTGAATGATTAAAACGACTCTGGAGCCTTAGTTGGATTGACCATTTGCATTAAACCCTTAAAGGCTGGTTGCAAAATTCGGAGTGAATGTGTCAATTCCGATGTTAAACGTTAAACGCTTGTCAGACGGATCATCATTCGCGGCTTCCAGTTGTAACACACACGAGCTGTTATTGTATTCTTGCAATTTTTATCACCATCCACCTTGCGGCTCGAGCCTCTGTCTGAATAAGACGAAAATTGGAGTAGCATCCTTGCGTAGTAAACCCTCACGATTATCCATACGGTGAAAATTCGGAGTGAATATCCGATTAGAGGTTAAATTAGCTCGTTGTGGTCCTTGATATTTCATCGAGCGCGAGAAGCCGCAGGTTCGATTCCAGTTACCGACAACGACAGTGTCACAAATTACAAGGCGCACGACAGTTAAACGTCTCGGTCATATTTGGTCTTTCTTTTTGAAGAGACTCTGATCGGGAGTCAGACCTTAAGTCTTCTTGAAGTAACCTAATTCAAAATTTCACGTAGTACACTTACTTACAGCTCCTAAAGAATATCTTAAGAGCTTTTTCTCCCCTTAATAATGCTATCCTGAATTAATAAGTCCGCTTTGCCCTCTCCCACTCAGAGTGTAGAGAGCTCGGTAGGCTCAATGATACCCAGGATCTCTTCTGGGTGTTCGGATATGGGCGTCAAGGTCTGATTTGACAAGACACTATCAAAATAAGTTTTTTCCAAAGGTTAGTTTCGGCAGTGACAGATGCATTCTTTGTTCATACATATGACGGTCGTATATCGTCCTGTGATCACCGATAGCTATAGGTGTGACGCCATACTCGTAAAGTATCAGTCTCTTTCATCGCGGCAGCTCGAATATTGATTAGAATACGGTTGGCCAACACTGAGGAAATGGCTGTTGTGAATGGGATTGGAGCATCGAGATATATCTGTACTCAAAGTAGATGTGTCTCAGGAAGGGAGGTTGGTAATATACTGAGTACGTACCGATGAAAACCTCCACCACACCAAACATGTAAGATATGTGGCTGCGATACTGTAAATAATCATAAAAGTAAGCCACCCTAATGTAGAGTGTAGATTGAATTCAACGCTTACGCAAAAAAGTAGAAAACTGAATCTCGTATCATGATCGACATAATCGATTGTTTGCGAGTCGGACTCAGCATGGAAATTGGTGACAATTTCTCCCTAATAGCGATATAGACTACCATGCCACAAAGTAAGGCTTCAAAGAGGAGGGGAGGAATCCAGAATCTATAAAACTCGTGGGGGGTCTTTAGGTTCGGGGCGCAGAAGATGCCTCCTGCGATTTCGACAATTTTTACTAGGTGTTGTACGCGGGTTAGTACACATCACTTTCAAGCCATTTAGGCTCAGCGCTGACCTCGCGGAACATTCGTTGCTAAAAGCCATACGTCGACTGAAGCACAAGCAAGGAACAAGACGCTCAAAATGCCGAGGATTTTCTTATTCGACATATACAAAGCATATACTCGCATAATTAGAATTGCTGTCGCATGTCAGTACACCTTCAATGAAAGACGGTTGAGAAACATACTTTGGGTTATCATGGGGATCAGCCATGTGACCAGCCATTGCCACAGGCCGAATTGTTTGCCTGGTATTGTATAATCAGTCAGGTCCAGTTCCTAATAGTATCGAACAGCTTACAGCTACGAAGGTAATCAAGAGAATATACCTGCAATCAGGAGTTTTACACAGATTACAGTGTTGAATTTACACACAACTGAGGGTAGAGGACAAAGAGCTCATGTTCAATGTGGTTAAAACGAATTCAAGAACACGAACACTTACTGATTCAGTCACTCTGGGAGCGAATGTCGCTGTACACAATCGTGAATTGACATAAGTTGATGGGAAGGAAGCTCCCCACCATATGCTTCCAGCCTGTCAATGAGAGTCAGCAATTGTGGCGCGGTAAATATAGTGACACTGAGAATGTATTGACATTGCCGTGGCTATGATATAGTATCTATTCTGAACGCAAGTAGCGAAGCATGAGACAACTTATGACAATGGAAATACAGCAATGAGGACATACCGCGAAAAAGATAACCTTCGGAAATGACAGCCCCCCGGGCTTTACAACTTGGATCAGAGCGAGAAAGTGATCGAGAAAGATGTGGATGCCTTACCCAAAACAGTTCTACCTTTCAAATTATGTCAGATGAGGACGGTTCTCCAGTCATGTCATGACGATTTTCACCTCTGCATCAAATGTAACTGCTTGAAGGCGTTGCAAGTCAGCTTTGTGTAGAGTACGAAGCACATCAATGGTGTGCATTGTGTCAATAAATACCGTATTCAAACAGGTTCAGTGCGACAGGGCCGACTGTACAGTGTTGGGTTAGTGCGCTTGCCGATGAATCCGGGTAATTTATCAGCTATGACGTACTCTTCGTGTAATGCATCGTTATGATGGCTTGCATGACCTCCACCGAGGAGTCGCCTGACGCCTGACTAACTACATCCAGAGCACTGTAGGACATTGGGTGGATTGGTGTACTCCGATTCTGGGCGACAAAGAAGTATCAAAATGACAAAGAAGGACGGCCTTTTATACCCAACACCTCATTCTCACCATTCGTCGTTGTTAGAGTACTGATATAGGACTTGGACGCCAGACATAGCACTTTCCCGTAGCCAACACTGATTTGATGAACCAAGAGAACTTATAACCCTATCGTGGAAATCGGTGCAAATCATTTCTTAAAATAGCTTTCCACACAGTTTGCGGAGAAATCGTCGTGCCGGAATATATTTGCCATATGGAGGCTTATAGTCCTGCGACAGCTCTAAATGGTGACCTGCCGGTACCTTGAACAACTACGCTGCAAGGGATACGAAAGATCCAGTTTCCGGCAGTAGAATAAATGCAGAACGAGGTGAACTGCCTCGATTCTAGGGTGTGGGAGGGTCAATGTCTGCCTAAATACACAGAGATAGCGGAATTGGAGTAAACTAATCCTTGACTACTCACAGCTTTTTGGGCGACATATCATAAAAGGCTTGCCGCTGTGGTAATTGAGTTTTTGCCGTTATCGGACCTTTTATGTTTGCAGATAGATGTCTGTGAATATGAATAGAAGAGAGAGATGGAAGCAAAGTGAGCTGTAGCCGCATAACGGTAAATTTATGTGGTTTGAATGTTGTCGATGACAAGGTGTGGGTGGATACAGTTTCAGCAGGTGAGAGTGAGAGAATTGCCTGGTTCATGCCATGATTAGCCAATGATTAGAGATGTGACCCTCGTTGAGGCAGATTTGTATTTGATTAGAAGCGAGGGAAGTTGTGGAGCACAATCAGAGCAGTCTTACCGTCTCATGAAAGTGGGTCAGGCGCAATCGTGAGCTCAGTTAGCACCAGATGACTATCAATGATGACGACGCAGATGATCGATGATCGATGACGTGCTATATAAGTAGTTCAAACGCCATAATTTGTTCGAAAAGGCTTTGGTAAACAAAAGTACGCCGAGATGACCGATTCGCGTGTTCAAGCTTGGTTCAAGCGCTGGTGCTGAGCGCCGAACGGTGAAGACTACTTGTACTGCCCATCTGAATTTGAAATTACACGTATATCTTTAATACTGTCTCTTCTCTTCTACCCAATGAGCGCGCTACCATCACAGTTATCCATAACATCTTTACGTAGGTTTTGCGTAGGTTGAACAGTATTCGGCTAGCCATCACCAATGACATGGCTGTTGAGTATCGTATATAGTACCTTCTAGCACCTCTAAAATTGAAATCTCAGAATCTTCTATCCACCATACAAGCAAGCAATATATACTGCGAGGAGGTTAGTCAAGTTTATTATGTAATCGGACCCAGCCAGGACGACTTACACTCAACTTACACTGCGAAATAGAAAACCGAATCTCGAATCATGATGTCCATCAGACTCGGGCCTCTTATCAGAGAGGTCTTTGTCTCATCAAGTTCTCTTATCTTACCACGACATAGAGCGCCATTGGGAACAGAAGCTTTTCGTTTACAAGTGCCGGAATCCAGAACAAGCCGAACTGGCGGCTACTGACTGTGGGATTGCATGGCTTGCCATTTATTCCGATGTAAGCAAAATTTCAAACGTTGATTGGCCTACGAATTGTTGTACTTGTGCAGATTATCCAGGCTTCAGCCACGAAGCACCTAAAACTCAAAGGAGAATATAAGCCATATGTCGACATTTGAAGGATTGCTTGTGGTTTGCGGGTTCTGCTCTGGAGCTTGAGCTTGAGTAGTCATGGGAACCACCAGTGCAGTAGAGTTCAACCTTGCATCAGTAAAAATTTTCTACTTTTTAATGAGGATTATTTAAGATGAATACAACGGAGATCTCGCAGCTAGAACGATCAGAGTTGAGATCGGCACGAACTTAAATAGGAGGGAACCACGGCAAGAGAAATGGGCATTCAGAGAAGAAGACCGAGGTAGTACTGGTGAGAATGCTCACTGCTGACCAATTCTGTCACTCTCAGCGAGAAGAATGACAGGTTGACGACCGTAATCAACTTCTAGGTATTAGGTTCATTATTCAGTTGATTGGACTGTCAGAACGTCAATGTGACCATGAATTAGTGAATACTCTGGGAGACAGACGCAAGTAAATGAGAATACAGTGATCAGTCCAAAATTAAAATATATGAGGATGTAAAGCAATTTGCTGAATTGCCCATCAACTAGGCTAACCCACAACTGCAGCCAGAGATAAGATCAAGCAACACGGACGGAGGTAGAGATCGAGTCACTTATGTTATCTCTATCTTAATAACTACAAGTTTCTATCATGAGTAAACAAGAATGTGTAACGAACTTGGATAGAAAATACCTCTCGATCGAATGCCATAACTACGCAAATTGTCATCTCACCAGTAGGCGAGGTAGCCTAAGAAATCCCCACTTACTAATCTCATCCCGAAAATTTACAGCAGGGGCCACTCAGAGCTCTATTATATCAAAGTGACAAAGTATACATAAATACTATGTCAACATACATGTTGCGTATTAAATAATCTTAATATTTATTAGGAGCTAAACAAAAATTCAAAGCTCCCTGGTCCGCTGGGATCTATGTTGAGCGGCTGGTATAAGTGGATGAATCGGGTGGAGAGGGGAACAGTGCAAATTTCCATAAGGTATATTAGGTACCATCAAAATAACCACTAATTTTGTGTCCTTCGGTTAGACGTGAGTGGACATGAGATGCACCCCGATCGTTGTGAAAGAATAGTATATGTTCCCTTGTACATGCTCACGAGGGAGTGTATCAAGGTTCACGTCATTGGCACTGGGTAATATTCCACTCCAGTCAACCTGATCCTCAAGCTTCTTTTCAGGAACGCTGAGGGGGCACGCCTCACGTATCCCTCGTGACTATACCTGGCGAATTGGGACGGATTCGCCAGGACAGAAATTCGAGTCAAAGATAGTCTCCGCGGAAGTAGCTACTTAGACGAGTCCAATGAACCATGAAGCTGCGGGACGATACCAGGAGCCGTGTTCATCTCCTCCACGGCCTTGACCACTTTAACCTGGTGATCTGCACGGTTCCACTCGATATACTGTGCATACTCTTCGAATTGTCGGAGGCCAATAGACCCGGCTTTCTGCGGCTGACAATGGGACTTTTAATACCCAGGTTTTCGCGCTGGGAATAAGAGGAGGTGCGGAGTAGGTTTGAAGGATGGCGGGGTCGTAGGCTGCGAAACGAGAGCGCCTGAGCAACTCACCGAAGAGTGTGGAGGGAGGGATGACCTTGGCGGTTATTATGGCGGACATCTAGATGGGCACTGGCCGTCGTTTGTACGCGTCGACGAGATGAGAACGACGCTTGTAACTTTAATTATTATATTATACAAGAACGCGGCGATGGCCATAAAGCCGCCTGCTGTGGGCAGTGCGCAAGAGTTCCACCATGCTATGAACCCGCTGAAGGGCTTCACCGCGGTCACCGCGTCGTGCTTCACCTTGGGCCTCGCGGGCGTGTACTTCGAGATGGTGCTCAAGGGGTCGAAAGCGGACCTCTGGGTGCGCAACGTCTAACTATCTTTATTTTTCTCCATCCCCGCTCCGCTCTACGCATTGTACGTCGCACGCCCGCCGAACTCACAGGACTTTTTCCAGGATCTATTCCGCCCCTTTGGGTGGTGGGCCTGGGCCACCGTTACGACCCAAGTTTTTGGCGGATAGATACTACTCCCTAGCTTCTTATCCAAGGTGTAGGATGAGTGCCTCATCCGACAAGTTCTTGGGGTTGATGGGGCCCCTGGGATTGTTCTTGCCCTTGTCCTGGCCCTTCTGCACTTGCTCCCTGACGGGTACTGAATGAACTGGGGGTGGGAGTTTGTGGAGACATTCGACTTATTTTTTTTTTTAGTTCAATGGCAGTCATGGCATTGATTTTGGGCTGAAGGAGGGCGTCGTCTGCGCGGTAAGTAAGGACGGAGGGTACGGGGTTTTTGGCGCCATGTGCACCTTTGCCGCCCTGTCCGCTACAGGTCTTCATTACATGAGAAGACTATATCCGTCCCTGAGGATGGCGTAGCCCCTAGAATTTGAAACTATCTTGATCGGACTCGTTGCTGAGAGATACGATCACCTACAATAAGCAGTTACATTTCGGGATGTGGCCATTATCCCTGGTATTGACGGACTTAAGATTAAGTTGAACGACGCAATATAGCCCTGGGACGCCAGAACATGAAGCTTCGATTATCTCAAGATTTTCTCACTGCAATTACACCCGTGGTATGGTAAACCATGATGCTATCATTTGGCTACCAGGCATAATTTTACCTGGAGGATAATCATTAGGTCCAACCTGTCAACCGGGCGTACATTGTACCGGGAGACTTAGGAGAGTCTTCGCGTGAGGTGCAACTGCCTTAAAGATGCCAAATGTTCGATCTATTTGTGTGCTTGTATCAAAATGGCGCACAGTTAGGAATGATTCCGCATGCGTCTGAATCTCACTTCCGTCGTTTTGTTTAGCATGGGCGGTAGGCAGATTGCCAAGTGTTCCCAACATGGGCATCGGAGATGGTCAAAATGAAAGGGCCCGAGAATTCTCTGACCTCCTGACTTATCATCGTAAGAAATGATGAATACATGGTAACCCGTTGGAAAATTAGAATTAGCAATCAATGACTTGGAGGTACTATGTACGGGCACCAAAACTATCCAGGACGTTTGGTGTGATGGTGCATGTCCGAACTATTATCTTACATCAGATTGAGATTCTAATGCCGCGGACTTGCATTGGATTGGCACTTGCTGCGCACTAGGGTATGCTTCGCCCATTACTAGTAAAACGTATCGAAGACACTCATTATAAGAATCATCACCAATGATGTTCCGATGGTGACTTAGAAACGAGTTAATTCCACAAACCCCAGTACTCAACGTCAATATTTCTCATCATGCTGACGTTAGGCATCGAAATGCTTACCGCGGTTTTACATAGTCGAATCTTAATTTCATAATTCATGTGGTGGTGGTGGGTGCAGAGATGACCGTAGGAAACAGAAAAGGTGGCTATGAAATGCTAGATTGGGTGAAGTCATCGGTAGGGAATGGCACGGGTAGTGCAACCCATCATTCATGCGGGTAAATGAATGGGTTGCTCTGGGTATGGGTACGAGAGAGGATTTTGTACCCTGGAGAAACCCATACCCCAGTCATAGGACCATGGGTTGGTACACGGCAAAAATGAGCCATCCATTTGTTCACCGAGCACAGCCTCTAGTTCTCGAATATTCAGTACGTATACAAAAAATTCATGAATTCCTTACTCACCTCATTATTCATCCGTTACGTCTCGTATGTTATGGAAAGTACTAGTTACATTCTTTATAATATAAAGGCTCGTACTCGGCAGAGATAATCCATATATTCCAAATTTACCCACTTACCAAGGAACATACAAACTACCACTCTGCGATGGCCGCTGAACAAGTTCTTGACGGCCCATGTAAACGCAAGGCTCCACTTAACGACAATTGTGAGCCTGTCACGTTAGAAAAAAGAACACATTAGTCCCACGCTCTCTGAAAAAAGCGAAGCCGACACTTGCCATATCAGCACTAACGACATCGGCACCCATAACATTTCCCCCAAATTCCGTCACAGCAAAGACAGCAGCTGGGGGAAGTATTTATCTATGCGCAAAGTCAGTCCGAACTCAATCACCATTTCTAACCGCACAATCCTCAACACATTCTTGAAGCAGATGACGGTAGTGACGACGATGCTCCTGCAGAAGTTATTGAACTGGATGACGATGAGGAGGTTGAGGAGGATAGATGTTTTCATTCTCAAACTCTATAGAAAACAAAAACACACCCCAACAATGCGATTGATATTCTACTCCCACACCCGACCACACTTGTTTATTGTGCATGGCCCGCACTCGCGACAACACTCCCGAAATCTAAGCACCGAATTATACACAAAGCAGCATGATCCATCACCAACCAAGGAATCTGGAGGCAGAAGGTGGCCTGGTGAACAGCCTTGGGAGGGCTGGGCTAGTGGGAAGATAGTTGCTGGGGGCACCAGGGAGCCAGCACACCTTTTCCATTCATCCACTGGTCCCTACGTGGCCCAGTGCAACATACACACCAGTATGACATGGGCCCATATTCGAGGAACCATGGCTCAATTGTAAGGTCAAAAATAGTTGAGGGGTTGCCCATCATACCCACTCGAAGAAGTTGAGCGGATATGTACGTGTTGAGAATGATTACAATAAAATCACGCACTTTAGCCGTTATAATCAGAAATGAGTAGACATTATTATGATGATACGCACCGTATTCAGCCCATCGTCTTACTGAAATTCAAATAAAACCCCTGACCCCTTGGAAAACGAATTCAATTAAATCGACAGCATTCACCATCCAAAAAATACAGCAAGTTTAACTGAGAGGGAGCACCGCAATTATCCCCATTTTCAGAAGGCATCGTTGCTAAAGGTGTTATAAGAAATTAACTCCCAACCACCGACATCGTCGAACAAACTGACCCTCGCTGGAGCGAACGAAAGTAATCGCACCCGGGCTTGTGTTATGAGCTGAGTGGATGTTTACATGGAGTGGAATGTGTATAAAAGGGGACTAACTTGAGCTTCATTCATCATCCCCTCATCCCCTCCTCTCCTCTCCTCTCCTTCACTGCTGTCCTCTGCGCCCCCTCCTTCCTCATCCCGCTTCCCGCCACCTCGTAGACAACGAGCTAGGCACACTGGTAAGTTCAGTGGGCTTCATAGCCGACACTATTCTGAATTCGTACCTGTTCCAGATCCATCCCAGCCGCCGCCACCACCGACGACGAGCTCGGAGCATCTAGGATGCCACATCAATGAGTCGCAATTTACAGGCAGGGTAATCTGACACTGACCCACCTTACCGCTCCTCGTTCTATATCTCCTCGACAGCAAGCTAGTCACATTGGTAAGTCCAGTCGACTTCTGAATCATGCTCGATACAATTCTGAATATCATACCTGTTACAGCTCCAACCCAGTCGCCGCCGACGGCGACGATGAGATCAGACCACCTGGTATACACCATACTAGTGAGTTACAGCGGACGCGCAGGGTAGGCCGACATAGATGCACAGCATCCCTCACGGTGTCGATTGTCTAGCTCCCGGCCGACGTCGTTCATCCCGTCTCCGTCTCTGAGACCGATACTCTAGCACCCCTTCCTCGTTCTCACCCCGCACCCCATTTACCCCCTTCTCTATTTAACGTCCCCGAAACCAGGGCGTTCGAAGGCGTTCGAGCTTGTCAACGCCGCATCCGCCAGCTGGTCTCCCAACGCATGTTGCGATCGTGAGTACATGTCCTGCCGCCTTCGATCTTACCTGCACAGCATCCCACAGGCACATATTGCGCTTCAACTACAAACACCAGTCTCAGAACCTGCAATACCAAGGTGAGCCGCAGCTCACTACACGAAGATCAGCCTGCCACTGACGTATCTCTCCTCGATATATGCGTCCAGCTCCGTCTATATGCGCATATTCCCCAGCAGCAGGCAGAGAAAGAAGATCTAGGAAACGAATGAAAGTAAGTCAGGATGCGTATGGGAATGGAATGTGAATGTGAATGGACGCGTTTCTGACCTGGCGATGCTCCCTATGACAGGTGTATTCCTCGTCGCCGACGCTCCTCACACACACGCAAGCCTATAGCGATAATCTACAGAGCACTGTGAGTAAGTACTCACGCTGAAATTAGAGCCGTACTTACCTAGAGATGTGACCATCCCCTTCTATTCAGGTGTCGCCGTTGTCGATGCGCACTCGACATGCCCAAGCTCATGACGGAGGTTGCACCCCTCATGACGCTCCTAACCTCTTCTAGCTAGGTCAATGCTCCCGGCCAATGAAAACCCAGGTCTACGACGAATATCTGCAAAGGGATGGTAAGTCAACATTGGCATTAAATTTGATATGTTGCTGACTAGAATCCGTGAAGTCAAGTGGACGAGTATCTAGCAAGTTCCGTGTGTTACACAGCAGGGTAGCATGCAATGGTCTTTGACTGTTTGGTAGAGCGTAAGATTATCAATCGCGATTGATGACCAACGATTGAGTTGAAACTCGAAACTTCCCAGACGATAATAGCAATGGACTTGATTACAAGCAAAAATATGAACCATTTTGGAGCCTGCGAATTGCAGAGGCGATTCCGGGCTCAATTATTCATCAATTTGCGTTATTTATTTATATTCTTGAAGGATGGAACCTAGACTTTGAGAATATGTAAAAATATTGAATGTTCTCCCGGTGATTGGTGAAAAGGCTATGCCAGTATCATAAGAGATAGCACTCAATATCTACCCAACAAATCTTTGAAATTTCAACTGCTCAGAATCTATTCTTCAATATTAATTTTAAATTTGGTTGAATGAAACACAACTGACTGAGATATTGTATGTGCAATGTGCCAGCTCATCTTTAATGGGAGCGCCAGGTGCAGTGGATGGTCTTTTGAGCCGGAGACCATCAATAGCTTTGGAATTTTTGTTCATGAGGCTTTTAAGTACTACTATTAGCTAGATTAGCCCCTCAGTTTCTCAGAATATCTTTCTATGGGCTGGTAAACCACCCAAAATACACTTCTAGCAAGTCAAGTCGCTTTTTCAACTCATATATTGAAATCCTTTGTATTTTTACATATTCTTAAAGCCTAGGTTAAACCCTTCAAGAATATAAATAACGTAGATTGAAGAATAACTGAGCCCGGAATCTCTTCTGCAATTCGCAGGCTCCAAAATGGTTCACATTTTTTCTTCTGATCAAATCGGCTCGAGTGCCAACAATATTGAAAATAGCTGTAATAAGGGTTCTTTCTACAAATGTCAGAAAGATTGTCATCCGCGTTCAGCGCCTCGTTGTTTAATTAATTGGGGCGCTAAATCTGTACAGATACCGAGACGCCCGGGTTCTGAGTTATGGCATGGCTTTATTCTGAGTTCACGATATACTACTGCTTATTACAGTTCCACAAGCAAATATTGGACTTGTCATGGCCAGACTTATTTATTTCGGACTTCTAGTGGGTACATGTTCTGGAATTTGTAGCATGGCAACAATATAGCAGTGCAAGTTTGGATCAAAGAATTTACAGTCCTTCTGCCTCCCAGAATAAATATTTGAACTATCAATATCGTTTACAGTCCGCCTAAAGCTGATTGCAGGGTAGATAATCACAATATCGGATAATTATAAGCATCTTGATGGCGCTCAGTATCTTTCAAAAGCACGCTATATATGCTATGAGCGAGTATACAAATACTGAAGCCCAAAAACAGGCGTGCAGTTAGTGAATGCAGTAGTGGAGTTGGTAAGGGCGGTATCACGATAGTCGTTACCTTGTACTAAAAGGCAGACGATAACCCATTAGCGCAGGATTGCTCTTGCTCGTTCGATGCCATGTCACCTGTCTTGTTAATGATGTTGTCTGCCTAAATCTCTGGGGTGGCCTGACTTACAGAAAGCAAAATATGTCATTCTCCAAGAGCAAAATTTGAACTGTCGACATAGCTGCGTAACAATCACCGTGGTCTTATTGATATTTTCTCTGGCATGTAGTGGGTAAATCATTTTGACATTGGAGACGTATCTTGACTAATGACTGTTGATATCGAGGACTCTGATCAATGTCATATGATTATAATCGTTCATGAAAGTTGTATATAAGCATGGATAGGGAGTACATTGAATAAACCAGTCCATTCTAGAACACTGATATTAACACCATGTCCACATTCGAGTTTCCCATCCCTACCAGCTTCCAATCATCTGTGATCAGCAGTAACCTCAATTCTGTCATTTTATTTAGTTTCCTATCCGGTGAGTGATCTGTCCAAAGCTTCTATACCACAGAAGGTTCACACAATAAATCAGGGATATACACCATGTTATATGTGGTGACAATATACTCCTACAGTAAGGTGCTCAACACAATTTATACAAACAAAAATGCAACCATCTCTTCTTAGCGACTAAAATGCCGGCAAACCGTGCCCGCCTCGTCGTCCTATCGACAATCTCACTCCTCTACACTCTCTGCATGGTGCAACTCGTGCTTCAATGGTACTACATCAATCTGGTCATGATTACAAGCGGGGATACACGAGATTCGATATTTTTCTCAATCTTGGGGCGTGGCTCTACTTCGGTGTACGCAGTGTTTCAGGTTTCGTTCTGCTTAATGTTCATTGTCTCGGATGCACTCTTGGTACGTAGTATGGACACTGTATCGAATCGTAAGAGTTAGATATCTCAACCTTTCAAATTTCTTGACAGATCTGGAGATGTTATCACGTCTGGGGTAGGTCTAAACGAGTAATCATACTTCCCCTGGTACTTCTTCTGGCAGAAATAGGGGAGTTTTTTCTGAAAGAGTTTTGCTCATCATTCAAACACTAACTTTTGAATTGTTCTCGGTGTCTTCAGGTGTTTCGCTCGCACTAACTATTGTATCGACCTTACCAGGTCAGAATACAACCGTCACATCATTCAAGAACCTCACTTGTATCCAAGCTTTTGCCTCGTTTGGGACCACAGCCCTATGCACCCTACTTATCGGCTACAAAATTCACACTGCGTCCCGTCCGATTCTAAATAACTGTAGAAAGCACTCCAATGTACGACTTAGCCACGTCGTGAAAGTGATAATTGAATCAGCGGCAGTCTACTCAATCACCATTCTCGCATATGCAATTCAAGCCGCGCTTCCTATTACACTCGAAAATCTCTTAGAATCGCCGCTCCTTGTCGAAGGATATTATTTTGAGACAATCATAGTCGTTGTCGCGGTAGGTCACCAACACCCTCACTCAATTGCATTGATTAAATGTAACTTTTGCATGTTGCGCACTGTGTCCTCATCTGGCAGGGCATGGCTCCAACTGTGATTGCTGCGAGGATCGCACTTGCGAGCAAGGCAAATATCACAGTTGCGGAACAAATGACTCCATTATTTGGATCTCGTGTCCAGAGTCAGTCGGAAAGTTTTAATACCCATACCACTAATACGGCATAATATTCAGAATTCTGTCTTTGACGCACGAGGCATCTCAACGGACACCAAGGTCGAGAGGATTAAACTGTATTTAATAGATCATTTCCTACATATTATGTTAGATTACATTATATCTTGTGAACAGGTCAATCGGCACAATACGCGTTTATTAAAGCTTTAAGAAACCAATGAAAACGTTTGGACATGCATCACTGTCCTGACTAGGCTTGTGAACCGAATATTTGACGTACCAAACAGTCATCAGCCACAGTTCATCTCGGCCAAATTGACCTCGAGAATCGCTTGGCTGTGCTGCTCATTTGACGTTGGAGTAGGCCAATTTGCCTACGCTAGCAGCTTGTGTCTGGTAAAGCTCGGATAGCTCGTCAAGCAGCCACGCAGTATGGCATTGCGGGCAAAGGTTCGTTGTTCCTCTGACATCGGCAAAACCGACAAAACCATATATTGCATTGTGGCCTATATCAGGCAAGTCAATTATTTTGAGGCTATATATGGGTGATCGAAACCTTTGTGCATCCTTGGAAAGTCATACAAACATTGTATTACGTTACTATGCCCACTGATTATTCTAGTATTTTGAACAGGTTGAGTAAGAATTAAGGCAGTATTAAATTTAAGCAAAATATTTATTCAACTTTACTTTCAGTGGTAATTTGTTGGTGGACCATTGAGGTATGTTGCATTTTTTGACAACCTTTTCTGTATTCTTGTAAGTTACCATAAGCATAAGTTTTGTATGTAAAATACACTAAACATTGGTGCAATATTTAATTGTATATCAATTATTTTGGCTCTCCCAGATAGGCTGCTTTTTAGATAGTGACATAGACCATCACGTACTTATATACAGTAATGATGTATTAGTGTAGTAGTTAGAATAGGTATTTAATTGTGTTCTGCGAAGGTGGTGGTTCAATCCTGGTAACAGGCATTTCAATTAAATGTGATAATCTGAATAATCAATTGGAGTTAGATGGGAAAGTGCTATGTATTTTGTAGCAACATTAAATGATCCAATATTTTACTCTAAAATTGCCCCCTTGGTGGCTGTGGAAAAAAATTTTGTCATGCAAGGTTAACAAAGATTTAAGCTACCTTACAAGGACTACCAAGGTTTTATTTTTAGCTAATTCTGGCTGTGACTTACAAATAAGGAGTCTGTTTGTTTCACTTTACCATGCCTTTTGGGCATTGCATTTTTTGTTGCCTTTTAAGGGCATTGCATTCCAATATATTCTTTTTGCAGTTTTGCTGATGGACTATGAAAGTGCACTAGCACACAAACTGTACACAGCTGCTGATGATCTACACCATATAATTTATACTCTGCTCAGGCAGCTCAGCCCGGATTGGCCAGAACTCACTAGTACAACATGTTTGTTGACTGTGCTACACCACTCCCATTCTGTTCCCTCAGGCATTCTGCAGAGTGGCAGCATGCTTGCTTGAGATTGGTTCTTTTTAATGACTATGACAACTATTCAGCTTTGGAACAAAACAATTATGTGATTTTAGCCAGAGAATAGAATGTTTGTGGCCCTTAAACAATGTACAAAATCATGTACTGAGTTATGAATACCTTGTCATGAAACAAACCTACAAATTGACAGGTCTACATTGCTTGGAGAGATGTACATTGATTGCACTCTAGATTATCACAGTATTAAATAATTATCTTTGTGAGAGTCTACAGATTTCAACAATCCAGTATCTATACTGCAGCACAGGTGTAGAGTTATGTTCAGAGGATTTGAATAGGATGGATAGGTAGAGTATTAAAGGCCAACACTAGTTCACTGCCTCACATTTACTGGTGTCCTCCAATGAGCATAAGTATGTGTTATGACTTCAAGCTTATATTTATGTGCATGGATAAAGCTGACAGTCAAGTAATCAAGAACTAAAGTGCTCCAAGCCATTTTGTTGGGAATGTGCTCGGACATTCCACAGTCCATCCTGTAGATATTATTTTATCTTATTAATTGTCTTACTAATAAT
>JANCIO010000442.1:0-22192 GCA_027604855.1 Psilocybe subaeruginosa | reverse complement strand
TCAAGGGGTTTCTCGCATGTTTGTTAGCAACCCAGGGTTGCAGCGGGAAAGGGGGGTTGCCAAATAGATTAATCCATAGAACAGATTGTATAGGACATTTGGGTAGTACTGTAGGAAACAATTTAATAACGGACAATCGCAGGGTTAATTTTCAAGTTTATGCGCGGGGAAAGGTCATCTGCGATCCGGCCGGCAAATGCCGCGGGAAAATAGAGTAGCGGCCAGATAACGAAAAATTGACCTCATATTTAGCGGCACACGACTACAAATTCTGTTTCTCCCCTTCTCCACACTCCACCCTCCCTATATAACTGACTGTCGAGGTATGTTTTAATACCAACGTGCGCTATTTCATTCCTATAACATACCTCCGCTAGAGACAGACTTTATCTACCTACACATCCGATGGTTGAACAGACCAATGAACTCGCTCCGTCGAAGTCTCTGACAGCGTCCGCCCAGTATCGAGAAGACTTGGAGAATTTTGAACGGCACGATGGACGCGCTCCATACCACCTGAACTTCACCGAGGTCAAGCTCCTTGGCATTACTGGAGTGCGTCAATACGTCTTTTGGGGCTTGGTTTTCAACAAATCACTGATCCTTTCAATAGGTCGGATTCTTCCTGGATGGTGAATGGTAGTGTTACGATTAACATTGGAGATTTACTGACTGACTCCCGCAGCCTATGATCTATTCATCATCAATGTATGTCATTCACTCATTTTTCTCCTAACTGGTACCAGACATGGAGCTGATATCATTGCAGCCGGTAGCGACGATGCTCCAATACCGATTATACGGAGGCGGACACCTTCCGACAAACCTCGAAGGCTTCGTCAAAGCCGGTGCCAACATCGGCAGTGTAATTGGCCAATTCGCGTTCGGTGAGCCCGAACCCCACCTCATCGATCAACGTGTGTGCTAAATACGTCTGCTCAAGGATATGCCGCCGACTCGTTGGGGCGAAAAGCCGTTTGTAAGTTATTCGGCTCCCTTGCGTTCATTTATCATGGGACACCGCTTTATTCATAGCTTTATACTTTCATTAGACGGAAAAGAGCTTATGCTAATTATTCTCGCTACTATCCTCACCATAACAACACCTACGGGGACACTGAGCCCCGACGCGTCCCTCATCTATTTGGGCATGTTCCGCATCCTGCTCGGCGTTGGCGTTGGCGGCGACTATCCTATGTCTGCGTCAGTTACCTCCGATCGCGCCAATATCCGTAAGCGCGGCACGATGCTCGCCTACATCTTCGCGAACCAGGGCTGGGGAAGCTTCGCCGGAAGCCTGGTCACCATCATCGTATTATTGTGCTATAAGTCTGCGATGGAGGTGCACGGAGAAACGTCGAAAGTGGACGGAGGTGCGTCACCTCCTGCTTTTTTGGGTCCAGGTCTATAATTGAACTCTATATGCATCTGCAGTGTGGCGAATTATCATTGGAATCTCACTCATACCCGCATTTGGAACCCTCTATCAGCGTCTTACACTACCTGAATCCACGCGCTACCTTTCTGCGCAAAAGCACAGACAGCGCATGGAAGCTGAAGAAGCCGCCAATGAGATCGATCAGCTAAAGAAGGCACAAGCTGCAGAAGAAATTAAAATGACCAACGTGTCCGAAGCAAAGCAGGATAGCAGCGTCTCTGCTGGATCCCGCAAGAGCCTCGAAAACTCGTCTGGTGAGAATGAGAAGGGCGATGACGTTGAGGAGCCAGAGGTGTTGGCGAAGAAATCTGCGCATTTCAGAGGTGCGTGTGCGTGTAGACGCTTTTTTTTCTTTCTTATATTTCTATTTTCTATTTCTGTTCCTTTTGCATTCTTTTTTTCAATACGTCGGCGCTGCCCTTTGCTCATATTTTTGTCTTTTCATTTTGCAGAATTCATCGAATACTTTTCCGAATGGCGTCACGCGAAGCTGCTCATCGGCACGTGCACGTGCTGGTTCCTCCTCGATATCGCGTACGTCTTGCTTTTTTTCTTAAACTTGAATCCCATCCCATGTCCACCTCGGTCCCCCACCTGATTCTCCCATCCTTCCTGCTCTACGCTTATGAATTCCTATCTGACTCTTCTTTGAATCTTCTGTCTTTCTGTTTGAATTTCTCAGGTTCTACGGCATCAATTTGAACCAGAACGTCGTCCTTCAGCAAATCGGATTCGACGGGTCCAGCGGCACGCCTTGGAACCGCCTTTTCAAGATCTCCACGGGAGGCATCATTATCACTGCGCTCGGTTTCGTACCTGGTAAGCCTCGCATACATACTATTCATATTCATCGTGTCTGTGCGTGAGATCGACTGTGTATACTAAAATGTGCCTTTCTTTCTTTTCTCCTTTCTCTTTCCCATGGGATATAGGATACTACGTTTCTGTGTTGACGATTGAACTCCTCGGACGTAAATGGATTCAGGTGCAGGGATTCCTCCTGGCTGCTCTCTTCCGTGCGTGTTATTCGACATCATTCTCCCTTCTATGACTGGCTAACTGAATCAATTTGAATGGGTTTTCAACGACTTTTGTTTGTAGTGGGTATCTTGGCTGGATGCTTCGAGACGCTCAGTAAAGTCTCGTTCATCGTGTGCTTCGCCTTCCTCCAGTTCTTCTTTAACTTTGGAGCGAATACGTGAGTCTCTTGGTTCTATATTTTTCTTTTCTTTTGTATACTGACGTATGTATTTTTGTTCTAGAACAACATATGTACGCCATCCACTGAATCTCTCGGACTAATCGTATTTCTCAACTTTGTCGCTTTCTTTTCTTTTTTGGCGCATATAGTGCTATCCAGCTGAAGGTCCGTCTCATCTCCGCACTCCCCATCTCCACCCGATCTTTGAATACTGACTCTCCGACGCTTTGTTTGCTCTCATTCTCATTTATCTAGTATTCCCGACGCGGTTCAAAGCGACTGCTCACGGTATCTCCGCTGCGGCCGGCAAATGCGGCGCCATCATCTCAGCGCTTGCGTTCAACACGCTCAGCAAGAAGATCGGGACGCCCGCCTGTCTATGGAGTGCGTATTCGATCCTGTGTTTTCCCCACCCTGTTCCTACTTTGAATTGTTACGCTTTGTACTGACGGACCGAATTCGCATTTTTCCCGTGTAGTATTCATGGGATGTTGTATCGCCGGCGCAGGTACGTTGATTCCAAGTTCTTTTTGGTTCTCGTTCTCTCCATGCTGAACCTCCTTTTTTGCCTGCTTTCGTTGTAGTCTTTACGTTCCTTCTACCAGAGGTGAAAGGCCGCGACGCCGATCTCATTCTCGCAGAGGAGATCCGTGTGCGGAGAGAGGAAAAAGAGAGGGCTAAACAAGCCGCTAATTGAATGAGAAGGGGATGGAGAATTAATCATGCACGTGTACATGAAGACGAAAGTGTAGGCATTGGTGAAGGCATTGGGTAAAGCGAATTTGAATTGACGAACGAATGGATAAAAGGGAATAACGACGAATGAAGGGAAGGGACCTATTACTATTACTTTACTTACACCAAAATAAGCGATTCTGTGCCGTCGTAATGTTGTCGTTGTTTACTGATTTTTGTGTTTTCATTTCTCATTTTAGGGACTGTGTCTTTGTTGTTGTTGTGAGTTCTACTTTTGGGCACTTTCGAACACCGTTGAAGAGCTATAGTTCGAGAATCTGCAAGGGGGTATTTTGATCAGCCTAAGCGCGAAATCACGGACTCGTTGATGTCGAATGATTAGAACTAGGTTGATCATAAAAGCGCGTATCTAAGCGGTTGGTGTTCACTTCGACCTGTATCATGCACCTTGCACTATACACCCCCCTACTACCACCGCTATGACTCATAGTGAGGGACCCATATCACGACTGCATCCAGGAAAGCTGGTAACGGATACACAGGCTTAAAGTACTGTATGGGCGCACTGGAATGCCGACAAAGGCGTTTCTGATTCTGGTTACAATGGGGTGATATGCTCATGGAAAGTGATGCACCGCAGAGCTCCTACCTCGCCGGCGCTTAGAATAAGTCACATCGACGACTATCCTCGGCGTGACCACTTTTCGGTGGCCCGTAATACGTACAACTGGAACGCAGAGCAGACATGCTCTACACTCCTGTTTGAAAACTATGTTCCAGTTCTCAACGAGTTTGCAATCACAGAGCCCAAAGTAGGCATAAATACGCTATGGTTGACCAATATCCGGCATATAGCTTTTTCACCTCTTTACTCTATCTCCTAAGTTTTCACCGTTCTTGCGTCCCTCCCTTTTCGTGAACGGGTGAAAGTAACAAGAGCATTTCGAATCAGTGGCAGGGCAACCCGGATGCCCAAATCATTCCCGCTGAATTACGATTCTCTTCCGTCACTCAACTTTCGCCGGCTCAACGAATTGGTTTTACGAGCTGATTATACTGTCGCAGTACTCCTTCTCCAACATATAGTCCCTTCGTCTGCGTGCTGCCTGGCCCTCTGCATATACGATTTGGGACCAGGTTTAGCTGCTCTTATATACCATCAACAGCTGATCTATTGTCAAATATACTGAAATACCTGCATGGATACTTCGTCGAACACCATCCTCCTAACCTCGATCTTCGGTCTAATGGGTGTCATAACGAGGAGTCTTACATGACAGGTCCATGTACCCCCTTCGCGATAAAGGGTAGCTTCAGTATAAGCCCAGATCCCGGCTTTCTATTCGGGGACATAGTAGACTCCCCCTGTCTCGCCAGCGTCAAGGATTTAAAGAATCGGATTGATGATCTTGCCAATCCCTCTTTTGCAAAGGCCTGCATGCACCTTCCCTTATCTCTTGTCCTCTCTTTCCATTTTGAGTGTCGAAAACCGCACTTTCATCATTCTCCTGCACACATGGAATCGCATCATCCATTCACAGTGCTAGACACCCTCACCCTCGTCTCTTTATGTGCTAGATCAATCGGAAGCTAGGAGAACTCGTCATGCAAGGAGATACGGATCTTTCTACAACTTCAAGCGCAGGCCAGCTATTCAATTCAAGTTCTCGACTTCAGCCCTATGCCTTTCTTCAACCTAAAAAGGTCTGTCCAATTGTTTATGATATGCATTATCTCGAAAACATGTCCGGCCTGACGGTCTAATGGTTTTTCCAGGGACGAGATAAACTATGGAATACCTCTGTGGGAGTGTAAAGCCAGAATACTTGCGTGTCGAGCGTATTCGACGTTCTCATTATCCGTTATTTTGTGCGGCTCAAGGGAGGCAAATATTTTGTTAATGAACGGTTTGCCAACTGTATTTCTTGACCCTCAAGTTATACCACTTAGCTTCTAATATTCTTTGTAGCTCATGGATTACTTATCCAAGCTGGGAGAAGTTATCGTCAAGGTGGGTATGTTACAAAGTTCACTTAACTACCTAGTAACGACAACTGAGACTATATTGCAAAACTATTAGCAGAGTCCCGTTTACTACGCATTCGCCCCGAACTTCGAAGTCCTTCCTCGTGAACTATTCTACTTACATTATGATGATTTCATCGGTTATTTGTAACTTGAAAAATGAAATTCTCGTTCGAGATGATCAAGCGTTGTTATGATGTCAGGGAGTGGGGAGCTCGTGTTCGTGCTGGAGGATAATCATCGGACGACCAGCTAACTGATTTCACAGTAACAGATACAGGCTAGAGCTTGTACTCGTACTGGAACTATGTCTGTACTGTCCTCTTGCTGTAAGGAGAAAAGGAAGAGTTTTTACACTAACGCCTAAGGCATTGCATCCATTATATTTCACATTTCTGAGTGGTATTATGGATTTTTTTACACGCTCCCCGATAGACTCCAGAAACATTCAAAACAAGTTGCTACATATAGGTCTTTGCCATAATTATATCATACAGTAAAAATAGAGCACCGGAAGAAATATACATAAGTCATCGATGTGTACGGATGTTTCACCAGTCCTAACGACGATGGAAATACAATAGTTAAGACCATGGGATATCCACCTCCGATGATGGACGATTTATACATAGCCTAACACACCTCCCTGTAACACAATCGAGTCTGCGGAGGCGTCCGCGCTTCAGCATCCACCGCGATCACCGAGTGGGCGATCGGAAATGGCTCCAGCTGCTTCTCTTTGCAGCTCTTCTCGCCAATAACCACAGCTGGCAATCCTCCTGGAAGGGAACTGGGCTTATCGATTGAGGATACACACAATCGTTCTGCGACAGTATCACAGACCCAGGAGAAATGCTGTGAAACGGAATAGCCACACCAATATCCTTCGAACCTGTCAATATTCGTTGGAACCGAGATTTTGAGCGTGCGTAATTTGACCAAGTGGCTGGATATGGTGTCATACAGCGACGTCTGGCAGACAATAATGCGCAGTTAATTAAGGTACGTAGCCAGACTAGTAAGTCAAAGCACACCCACAATAGGATCAAATTTATCAACCTGTAAGGGAGGTTCGGACCCGAGCGTTGGTTCGGCGTCGCATAAGGATGCTTTGAGAAGCAAGGACGACATAGTTATACCCAAAGATAACAAGTTCGTGCAGGAGGCGATGACGGTCATGTTATGGGATCCGAAGCACCATAGCCCATCATTAACGGCTTCGATGTCAAGTGCATCGATGGTTTGGGCATGTCTTCCGAGAGAGGTGCCGAAGAACCGCGACGCTAGTTCATCACATTCCGCCGGAGTAGTGGAGCTCGACGAGCTAAGGGCATGCAGCTTCTTGACGCCGCAGTAGGTTTCGAGGTAGCTCAACAATCCCATTGTGACCTTTCTGACTTTGATGACTTCTAATTCGACGCTCAAATCGGTTAGAGCGAGCCATATGTCATCAATGCTTGAACCGACGAGATTCTGAGAAGCGTGGAGTTGGGTACAAGGCGAGGAGAAAGGACCATCGTAGGTATACTCGGGATAGATATTGGGCATGTGATATGGCTCGAGCATGTGGGACAGGTCCAAAGATTTCAGATGGTGGAAATGAGGTAGCGTAAGTCGGTCTAGTTTGACGAACATCCGGCTCATTACGAGGCGATTGAGTCGAAGAGGTACCCGAGAAGTGGGATAGCACCAGAAGAGCTGGTGAAGGCTGGCGCTAATGTCGGCATGGGCAGAATCGTAATCGCCTCGCTGGATGTCGATACCAATTAACCGCGGAGAGCGAGATATCATCTTTCCCAAGTTTTGGTATATCTCATAAGCGTTTCCCGAGTCTGTGGATGGTTTAGAGTCGATGATGGTGATATCATGGATATTTCGTAAGCGATGCAAAGGAAGAGGAATTCTAGCCCAGTCTAATTCAATCCGGACGGACCGGAGACTCTGGAGAGATTCAAGGGCGTTCATCACCGCACGCTGGACCCATTCTTCATCATATTGGTTGATTTTCCAGCTACAAAGGTCTCCACATCAGAAGGATAATCGAATGGAGGTTAACACGAACAAACCTAACAGAACGAATTTTCTTCAGTGACTTGAGGGCGTAGAAGAGATATAGCTTCATCTGTTTTCGGGCAACGACGCCTTGAGGCTGGTCCTTAAGGGGCACATTGGCCACCCACTCCCCGTTGATGTAGCTTTCTGCTTCGAAATTAGGATCGTACTCTGGCGCGAGGCAGTCAATAATGAGGTGCTTGGCCATTCGGGAAGGGCCAGAGTATCTTTTGGTCGCGAGGTATTGAAGCTTGGGGATTCCAGACTCCGAGCAGACATTGCGAGCGTTGATATTGAACGAAATGGTGTGAAGAACCATGGCTTCGAGCGAAGCACCCAGTTGTTTGCACGAGAGACGCAGTCGTTTAACATCTGCTGCGTCCAACTGGAGGAATAAGATTCAGTTTTCGTTCTATCATGGGTCATGTTGACGTACCGCTTCTGCTATTATGTTCAGAAGCTCGGGAGGGAGAAAGAGGAGCGCAGAGAGCATGATGCGGTTGGTATGCAGGGATTGGTATAAGGGATGTTGAAAGATAAGGAACGAGGTTTGAGCGCTTTCCAACTTGGTGGTGATTTTATTTGATGTAGGACCAAACAAATTTCAGGGACACTGAAACACGGAAAGCGAACGCCCTATCTACTCTCCAAAGTTGCGATTTCTGGCGAATGAGTGGATTAAGAACAATGAATTCGGAGCGGACATCTCCGTCCACCGAAGCCACTGACTAGCCCGCCAAGCTACGGATATTGACTGTGTCCTTTTTCTTCCATGTTGAGAAGGCTTCCGGAAGCTTTCATGCCAGAAAATGTCAACGCAAGGGGAGATTCTTTATGAAGAGGTTCACGTGAGCAATCCCCTCCGTGCCTATCTATTTCTGAATACAATAATCAGCGATGAGGCACGACTGCGAACAAGAGAAGAATACTTTTGAGGTGTAGTAGCCGTCTTGCCGTTCAGCTTAGCTCAGTAAGAGGTTTTCAAATAGCGCTTAGCGTTCATCAACCTGTCCGAGATATGTATGACACCCTGCTCAATGGTCAATCGGGGAAGATGCACAGGCGATAGCTTGCATTTTGTGATATTCTGTAATATCGCCGTTAACTGGTCTCGAATTGGACATGGTCTGGGCAGAGGTAGGCGTCGTTACGCAAGAATCGACCATATGCGACCTTGGGGATGTTAGGGTATGGGGAAA
Organism: Psilocybe subaeruginosa; assembly: GCA_027604855.1. Taxonomy (NCBI): domain Eukaryota; kingdom Fungi; phylum Basidiomycota; class Agaricomycetes; order Agaricales; family Agrocybaceae; genus Psilocybe; species Psilocybe subaeruginosa. Next base: position 13,581 of record JANCIO010000442.1, on the reverse strand, counting down.
GGAAGGTGGACGCAAGGTGGAGGATATGAGGGCGCCGCGAGACACATATGCTTCATCCAGTTTATGACAGGACGGATTTCCAGAGATGGTAGCCATGTGTCGTGCAACATGATAGATATCTATCGTGACCCCCAATTTCCGTTATCAAACTGCCCGTAGGCCCGCTGAGACCATAGCCTTTGGGGTAGGGAGGGTCTGACGTGTCGATGGCACGCCAGGTTGAATGATTTCTCCATCGGTTGATCATTTAAGAATGCCAGCTGAACTAAGGTTCTAAGGCGACATCAAGAACATGGTGGTTGTGTTCAAGAGAGATATATGGATCTGATAAGATTCAGTAACTTACCTCACTGGCTACTCGTGGTGCATAATTCGCCATTTCCTGAGCCCCAGGTCGTCATCCAGAATATAAAAAGAACCCTGTTATGTGACATATCTTCGCCCCCCCTAATCACTCCGAGTTCAAGTGTAATTACACTCTATTACACTGTTAGAGTGAGGCGTGTCGATAGATGCTTGATCTACTGAGTAGAAGCAAAATATTGTTGTGAAGGAAAGTGGTTGCTGGCTGATTGGTTGAAGAATGGAAATCTCAACCAATCATGTATCGACGGCGAAACCCGACGATATTCGTGCGAACCTTTGCCATCCCTGTGCCAAGCCAATCTGGCCAAAGTCGAGCGTGAAAGTCGAGCTAAACGAGTTCAATGCAAACTACTCATACATGGAAGACATACCAAGACAATTAACTACACTTCAACACAATAAGTTATCTTTGCGATCTTACCTCATTGATAAATACTTTATGAATCCATTTGCAGTTCATGCAGCGTCAAGTAAGTTATCAACTGTCAATTGTATGTCTGAAAAAGCCGCGGCACTATCATTCAAATATAATGAAAGAAGGGATATTGTTCAATGGCAGAGAGTACGCCATCGTACACCGTGAGCCGATCTTTTATCTTTGATTGAGGCATCATAAGACCCAACGTGGCCCCGGACCGCTTTAATTCACCCACAAACACCTAAAATACCCCTATGTCCGAGGAGCAGAAAACGGGGACCAGGGAGGCGTTGATATCGAAAAGCTACATGTGTAGCGAAGATAAATGTTACGTCAATAAAATAAGCAATGCATATAATTTATCTGCTACTAGTAAGAACGAAACCCGTTGATGCGCCTCCATCCACTGTATTATGTCAGTTTCGAAGGGATAGATGGAATGGTGGTCTAGGCCTGAAGCCTTCAAGAAGGTCGCTGATGATAAACGGCGCCCTAGCCTGGCTTAGGTTAGTTTTATTATAAGTTGAATACAATTGTTTCTACCCCTTATGTGCGTAGGTCCGATACATGCCCTAGCCATTGAAATGAAAGAAATGTTTCTTCGAGAAAGACGACTGAAATTTGTCCCCAACTCAATTTCAGCTTTGACGATAAAGCGGCTAGTATCACAGTGACTGTCAAGCCTGAGAGCTCATCTAATCAATGCTGACTTGAAGGGCACACTCCTTTGAGTTAGTGTCCGTAAATTGAAAATAGGAAAGGTGTAGAAATATATTTCTAAATCTTAATTAGCTGACGGTTGGCTAACGGGTTTCACACATTAACTCTGGAAGTGTATACGATGTTGAGTGGTTGTTAGGCGTTTCTCCATCCAATGAAGTCGTCTGAAACTTGGTCGTAATTAAAAAATGGCACTAAGTAAGATGGAATGAGAACGCATAGGATACGGCACTAAGCGCTTGCCCAGAAATAACGCCTGCACACTACTTTCGAACCTCATACACAAACCACATGCAGCCCACGAATATCTTTCAACATATCTTTCAACATCAGCAACTGTGGGCAATCCACACTCTGCTTCTCTTCAATTGCTATATTGATCACAAAAATAGGCAGGCTCTCAGCAATTCTCTTCTCCAGAAGCTGTCGAACGGTGATGAGGTCGTGAGCTGTAGCACAATCCACTTCATGTATGTCTATCTGCCACAAATTTCTGAAGGCAAGGCCGTCTTCATAAAATTCGTCAGGAAGGCTACTCAAGAGTGATATTAAGGATCTCGGCGAAGAAGCGAGTGTTTTCACTGTGGGGGAGATCGCATGGATCGTCCGTGTTGTTTGGTAGCTCGTGACATCCAGCGCAGTGAGGCTTTCGTCCATATAGTACTTGACCTTTTCAATTCTGTCAAAAACGGGCATATTAAATGCCCGACACAAAACCATGACATCCTCCCTGCGGATACAGCTTATTTCCAACACGAATGCTCGACCATTCCCTGTAAGCTGGATATCCAACTCAAATGGGAGCATACATAGAGTCATCTCTGCTGCACTGGATAGCCACTGATGGGATTGTTTCGTGTACACGGATATGATGTGCGCTAAATTGGAGACAACGTCGGTGTCGGGTGCGTTCGATGTTGAGTGGGTTTCGCAGGCACTGAATATGAGATTGTGCATGTCGGCAGGGGTGATGTTCAGGAGGATGAAGGTGTATGCAGAGATCTCGATGACGTGGGGAAAATAGATTGAGGTCAAATGATGGAGATCAATCTTCTGCTTTCTCGGAGATCGCTGTATCTCTTCGTGGCTGTCGTGAAGTTGAGCGAGATTATAAATGTGAAGACTCTCTAGCAGCGGCGTAGATTTTAGAACATCTAGTATCTCGTGCACCAGAGCTGAAGTGGTTATTGTCAATGAGCGTAGATTTGATCTCAACCTCGATGTCGAAAAGAAACGCATGTCAAGCACAAAATTGGGAGCGGCATATACAGCTAGATTACTAGACGCCAATATCTGAAACTCCATAGGGCTGAAGATGACGGGGAACCCATACGGCTTCTCCAGGCTACGCCTTTCCATAGTTAGCGAATCAATCGGGTATGTAGTCGCTAGAGCATTTGGCAAGCTCTCTCGATATTTCCAAAACATAGCATCGGCCTCCGACGCGTGGACTGAGAGCACGAAGGATTGCATGCGTGTAGAAGGCACGCGGAATGTGGCTAGCAGGCTCTGATTGCGAAGAAGCCTGGAGAATAAGCGTGGGCAGCATACAATGCTGAGGTGTAAGCTGCGGATCCTCGTCCAATTGCTTGCGAGAAATGAGAAAACATCGTCTTCGGGGTCGGGGTCCTCGAAGCCGAAGCAAGATAGAGATAAGGCCTCGCCGTAAATGTCTAAGCTCGCACCTCTGGTCCTTCGGAGAACCTCGCACCTCCATTTTACATTGCTGCAATGAAGTCCGTTGAAATTGATTGAGCTCCCCCATAGAGAAGGAGAAGAAATGATAATTCCTCGTAACCAAGAGTTGACTTGGGATAAATGCCGGAGAGTGTCCAGCGCGCGAGCAGCGGTCTGGGAAGTTATTTCGTCATCCATTTGAGCGTTTATAGTGAAAATTTGATGGAGGAGTGTCTCGTCCAGCTTATTTATTGGAGATGGGCTTTGAGTGTCGGTCTGCATAGAATGTTTGCCACGAGAGTGGTGCTTTGCCCGCTTGGGCAGAAGGCATCTGAAGGAAGGAAGGGAAAATGAAACCATAGTCGCCTAGTTGAGTGAACCTGTATCGTTTGAAAGAATAGAGTAAATGGCTGCCAGTGGGCACTTCAGTCTTTATAGAGGACGGCCTCAGCTCGTGTACAGTGGGTGTCGGTGAGACCAAGTCCAAAAAAAGAACAACTGGTTGTCATGCTTGCTAGAATAAGTAGATGCTGCAAATCGAGGATCACTCGCCGATGCACACCTTCACACGTAGAATTATAAAGCGAAAGTGGTGAAACATATACAGCAACATGGCGTGAGTGTAGTACAAAAAGAGGAAGCTGAGGGAATGCAGCGGCAAGTGCTCTTGTCGAACATAAGCTTATATAAGCATCGGCAATTTGCTTCAAGAAAAGAAATAATGGGGTTTGTGGGTAGTCTCTCCTAGACAGACTTCAATATATGTGATGTGCCCTACGGAAGAACAATCGGTGTACTCACGCTAAACCCCTTCATCTAACACCCCTTTTTGTCACTACTGCATCGCAGAAATTGGTTGCAAACCTGTTTAACTGACATACTCTTAAAATAAACCTCGACAACCCATAGAAGGAATGGATCCTCTGGATAGTTTCTTCCTCACTGTATAGCGTTCGTTATCACTCGTCATCAACATCTCAATTGGATGATAAAGCTGTCAAGGCGGCGGTGGACAGGATACATGTTCAGGTTCGTTATTGGGTGAGACTTGGGGTCATCTCCCATCTCATTTGCGTGGATACTCACTCGGAGGACAGTAGCTATTTAGGCGGGCTACAAGCGACTGATTATCCTGTCTTGTATACAAGCGTCTAATCGCTTGGAGAAATATTTTGAACAAATGATAAATTGACTCGCAACTCCTGTAAATGGCGTGGGACAAGCTATTCTTGTACTAATTTACCTGTCAGACCTCACTTAACGTTACTGCTTAGCATCATCGAAGCTTACATTATCCAATCGTCGTGGCTTCGGTGGCCGCTGGCTCTGACCGGTTGACTGCAAGCACATCGGAAGTCCATGATTGAGTACAGCAGCCTGTTAGCTGGGGCAGCCCTCCTTGTCGCGTGGTGTTTCCTGGTCCGCAATCGCAAGGTACGTCTCATCCTCGTCTTCTCTTTCAAATTTTCTCATCCGTTTGAATCAGCTAGACCACATCCCTACTGTAGGATTTTCGAACCCTCTACTGTCATTCATCTCCTCTATCAATTATATCATTGGATGTGGCAAGATCGCCGAAGAGGGATATAGACGAGTACGCCCTCGGCCTTCGGAAAGGAAGCTCAACGAACTCACAACTTTATCCAGTACCCCAGCTCTATGTTCAAAATCTCCACATTTGATGGCTGGCTTGTGGTGGTTAATGGAACGCAGCAGATTGATGATATTCGTCGGTCAAACGATGAGCAAATGCACGGCATGACTACTGTCGCTGAGGTATGTCATAATGCAAGATCTATTCCTGAACGTCCAGTGATTTACTATGTTTGAACCATGCAGTACTTGCAGCTTGACCATACGTTAGGAAAGCAGCTCTTGAGTAATCCGTATCACATCGACGTCATCAGAATGGCCGTGACGAGGAACATTGGGGCGCGCTTTCAAGAGATTCACGATGAGGTTTCCCGTGCTTATTCGGACGCCATAAAGTTAACTGGGAACGGTGAGTCGCAGAAAGACCTGACTTTCACACTTTCATTTAAGCCTCTGTTTGCTTTCTTCCGAAGACTGGACCGCCATCCCAGCATATGAACTCCAAGTTGGCATTATAAACAGGGTGTCTGCTCGATATTTCTTTGGGCAACCGCTATGTGAGTTGTCATCATCCGTTCGCCACTTGGTCTTATATGGAGACTTCCGTTTAAATAGGCAATGATCCTAATTTTCTGGATATCTGCGACCGAGCTACGTTGGAAATTTTCAAAGGAAGGCTCCTGAGAGTTTTTCCAGTCATCCTCAGGCCGTGCGTTTTTTGTTTCCCTTTATCCGACGACGCATCTGAATATCTTACGCATCTGAATAGCCTTGGGGCAAGTATTTTCACTAATATTCATAGCTTGAGAACGAAGATGGAAGAGTATCTTCGGCCTATTATCAATGAGAGGCTCAAACAGGATCAATTTCACGGTACAGAATGGTCGGGTAGGCCAGTACGTCTCATGAATCTCTGTTCTTGCCTAGTCGGATTTATATCTTTGCTCACATGGTATTCGTGTCCAGAATGATTTGGTCGCTTGGCTTATGGATGGTGCTCAAGCATCTGGCACAGCAATAACCGCCGAGGACATGAGCACGAGGGTCCTCTTCACCATCTTTGGCGCCATTCACACTTCAACTGCGGTATACTCTAAATTCGACATGGATCTCTGTATTGCGCCTCTGACTTGCAGCGTTGATTTTAGACTATTACAGCTGCACTATACGAGCTGTCCTTGAATTCGGAGGACGTCAAGGAAATCAGGGAAGAAGTAGAGCGTGTGGTGGAATCAGATGGGTGGTCTAAGGCGTCGCTGGCCAAGATGTATAAGCTGGACAGTTATCTGCGTGAATCGCAACGGCTCCACTTTATGAACCGGTGTAAGCCTTATCATCGTCCATCGTCTCCGCATTCTCTGACGCTACACAGTTGCCATGAGCAGAGTCACCCTGAAGGATTTCGTATTCTCAGACGGTACCGTCCTCCCGAAGAACACCACAACTACGGTCAACATCTATTCGCGGCATAATGACGACAATCTCTACCCCGACGCCGGGGTTTTCGATGGTTTCCGCTTTGTTAGGGATCCAAGTTCTGGCATTACCCGTCCAATGCTTGCTACCCCGACGCTGGAGTACCATGCCTTTGGACATGGACGATCTGCTTGGTGAGCATACATACTGTGATACCTACACAGCAGCCCTAAAGATACTTTTAAATAACAGCCCTGGTCGGTTCTTTGCGGTCACCGAGCTGAAAACGATGGTGGCACATATCGTTACGAATTACGATATCAAACTCGAGAAGGATCACGAATATCCTCAGAAAGTGTTTCTAGAGCAGCAATCGTTCCCGAATATGCAGGCCAAGATCATGTTCCGAAAGCGTAACAGTTAAAGACATTGTTGCAATGCAATATTTCCGTAGTCTACCTTTCCCTCTAGGCATTTGGTAGCCACCTCAAGTAGAATGAAGATTCGAACACTCACTCTTGGCTGATAGAAAATACTATTTAATTCGTTCCTAATCGATTTATTGTCTCGTATTCTGGAGACCCTGATACCCTGATTGTAGTTAAATCGTAATCGAAGAACTCTTGACACGTCCATCGTGCAGGAACATTATCACAGGGTATATCTAAAATCTGGAGCCCTATCGCCCAGTGCACGTAACTGTTGTTTCGTGAATTTGCTCGTCTCTCCGCGATCTAAAGCCTCTTGCTGGATCGCGTCGCGTTTCTTGTTGATACGGATGTACGATACGATGAGAATAGGAACGACAATGAGACCTATTCCAACAAACATCAACTCCACGCCGTCTATGACATGGCCTTTGAATGACTTTTTTCCCCTTTGAAGAAGGCTAAATGACTTACGACCGACCAGGAAACGCGGTGTATCCTTGGAGCGATAAATATTGGCAGCGATAGCCCCGCTGAAGTTTCCCACCCCGATGTGTATCGCCATTCCTATTCCTCGTTTATACTGTCCAGAGAGATTGTTTCCGAGCCTGCCGTATAAGTCAGATCTAATTGCGAGCTGCGTTCAAAGGGATATGATAGCTCACCAGGCCACTATACCAGGAAAAGCAGCATAGCCTCCAGATACCGCAAAGAATGTCCCAAAATACTTGACACCATTGGACGCGTTGGAGATATTGATGGAGAAACCGAATAAGCAGAAAAAGAGTCCAAGGAGTATGAAAGGAGACCGCATTTTAGTCTTGTCCGAATAGTACGCAAAGGTGTATACGCAGATGGCTGAAGTGCACCAACACATGAGCGGCGTTGTAGAGGGTCAATCATAACCGGTGGGACTCACTAGCGAAGACATATGGAGGCACTGTCAGCAGCTGACTGATCGCAGGAGTGCGTCCAAACGAGTTGATAATGGTGCTAACGCAGAGTCATCAACGCGTCTTTCGAGTCTCAAATATAGTTAAAACGCACGGCAAGAAAAGTGTAATGCCGTATACTGCACGATATGAATACTGATTTCAACTGGTATATAGGCCGCGTGACTCACCGGGACCAACAACGGACATATAAGCCAGGACATGTACCCATACCTGAGAAATCGAGTGATTAGAGGTACTCAGCAATAAATCGATGTGTGAACGACATACCTGCCAGTCACTGACGGCAGCCCACAGATGACGCATTTCGAAGTGCTCTTCCTCGCCAACGCTGGAATTGTCGTACTCTAAGTTCAAATGAGCGATTGTATTCCGTAAAGATTAAAAAAGAGAAACGTACTCTTTGTATGGACGATGAAAGAGCGTTCTTCTAACGTTAGGAAGGTAGCAGTGGCTGGGAAATCGACTAAGACTTTACGGAAAACATATCAGCTTGATTGCTTGAGATGAAGAGTAAAGAAACAAACCAAAGAATGCGAGAATCCCAACAAGCGCGGTGAGGATCCCTTCAAGAATCTATTCCTCGTCAAATGAGGCACTTTACCAGAGAGTGACACAAGCTTACGAAGATCCATGACCATCCCAGCAGGCCTCCCGTACCGCTCATAAATCCAATCCCATAGGCAAGTAGACCCGAGAAGGCACCTGCGAGTGACGCTGATCCATAGAAAATACCGACTCGGAATTGTAGTTCGTGGCGCGGATACCAGAGAGTCAGACTGCAACGAAGTAATTCAATTTTTTGAGGGACAAATAAATTGCAAAATTTGACAATAATACGCACTAGTAGACCACTCCAGGAAACAGACCTGCCTCCGCAACTCCCAGACAAACACGAGCTCCCACCAACTGCGGATAGCTAAATATAAAAGACATTTTAAATTGCGTCGTGTGCGAAATATATTTCTAGACCTTACTTTTTAACGAGGCCCATCAAAGTCCTAAAGCCATCACTTCAAAATTTTACCTGGAAAAACCAAAGCCAACTCACATGACAATACCCCATGCTACCTACGATAAGCGGTGAGGGTCAATTTAAATTTAAAAGATAATGTAAAAATAATCATTCAGACGTACCGTAATACCTGGAAGCCACCTATGAATAATCGATAAGACGGTTAAACTTAGGGTCTGAGAAAGCGGACTGGCCTTGAAGGACGGAAGCGTTTCAACACGAGGCTGGAAGCGAAGGTAAGTATTATCACAGCACAGTCATATGTGGTGTAGATCCTACTTCGCGGGGCACTCGAATATACAGTATGGCTATGGGGTGCGTAAAACGTTAGAATGGAGGCGAGTCAAATACGTCGAGATTGCTGACGATGAAATACATGGTCTGCAGATAAGAGTGAGTCTCGAGAAAGCTGCGCCTTTTATGGATATAACATACTAAGGCGACATTGTATTCATTGCCCGTCAGATGAAGCTGAGATTGTAGACCTTGGAGCCTGGCATTTCCTGAAACTGACTAAGCCGAAGCTCCACTTTATCAGATACTCCAGGCTTCACCGATATTTCCTGATACGACGCTGTGAGTCTGCTGTAATATGAATGGAGAAGAATTAAGACGTACCTCGATCCATGAATGAAAGCAGATACATTAATGCCAGGATAGGCATCAGCCTCAGATCGACCTTGCGCCATAGCTTCTTCTGCTGTTCTGGAGTCAGCGTAGGGGGAGGGGGGAGAGTTGAATCGCCTCCAAAGTCGATGTCGTCTGATGGCGTTCCGACCCGTTTCTCATCGATTGAGGGAATAGACGTTTTCTTGTCCAACATGCTGGCTATGACTCGTGAGCGGGGAGAAGATGAGACGAATACGAATACTCCTAAACGAACGCCATTTTAACGTTACAGGTAGGAGTACCCGCTACTTGGAGATAGGCAGGATATTTGTGTGCTTCTCCTCCTCCTTGGGCCATGAAGACGATCGATTGAATACATTTCCAACTGTTTGAAAGTCAGGCCGTAAGAACGAAGGTGTAAAAAAAGAACGCTATCCCACAGTCGGACTTGCCGAAACATATTGTGGGGAAATATGTCGACATCGTGACCAGTGGATTGAGTAATGGTGTGGGGTAGCCGTAGAGTAGTTCAACAAGTGCAGTGTGCTTGAGGATGCAGTCGACTCGCAAAGCTGCGCTCAAAACTATTCGATTCGGAAAAAAACATGGAGGATTTGGAAAAGAGTCTCCAGAAAGGCCGTCGAGCGTCATAGACCTCGTTTCATATCACAACAGCCTATAGAAGGGGAGACGGAATATTAGTTTCATTGCACACCTTCTCAGTTATTAGTTTGTGTTCGATACCGGTAGAGATGAAGGTAATAGGAAGCTGCAGTGTTTTGTTTGACTGTCGAGAGAATGGCGTCCTGTGATGCCGGGATGACGGCCTCTTTGTTCCGAGTGTGACGCTTTGCGGCGTTGCGCACTGGGAAGAATTTTATTTTGACGTCCGCGTCACAGTTGGATTAACACATCTTCTGAGTATGTGATATACCGCAGTTACTACCACTCCTCCTGTACTTCTCGCTCAGGCTTTTGAAGGTCATTCTACACTCTTTCTTTCTCCCTGCGAGGGACCCGAACAAACACGTACCGCATCACGTTACTAGCCACAGCCCACCTTGACCCTCCCGTCCCAAGATGTTCAGAAATTCGCATAACGTCTTAGTATCTGGAGGGTCATTTACATACCAAGACCAGCAACAGCATCATCATCACACCAGTCCTTCAGTATTCAACACCAAAAAGAGTGGTAAGTATATCTCCTTGTTTCAACTGACAACAGCCACCTATCAATTTATGCTCATAGCGATGGATCGGTTGATGGAAGCATCTTCGCTTGGGGCTCTCCATAACTCAGGCGAGAGATTTGACCCACCCAAATGTCATCCAAAAACTCGTATAGCAGTCCTACAGAGACTCACGGATTGGTTTATTCGTAAACTTGGATGGGAAACGTTTGTTCTTTGGCTATATGGACCAGCAGGTGCAGGAAAATCCGCCATAGCCCAGACGTTCGCAGAGCAATGCTTTAGGGAAAATGGCCTTCTCGCAAGTTTCTTTTTTTCCAGATCGGATCCCAAACGAAACAACGAAAAGGTGCTCGTAGCAACGTTGGCTTATCAGGTTTCATTGCGCATACCCGAATCTCGGACAATCATCGAGACCGCCATCGATAAAGATCCAGCTATCTTTCAGCTCAATTTTGAAACACAGTTCCAAACTCTGATTGTAGACCCCCTTCTTCAGCTATCCGGTCTCTTCGTATCTGGCGAACCTTTTCCCTGCCTAATTATCATTGATGGCCTAGACGAATGCAAAGGCTCGGAAATTCAGAGCACCATACTAAACACTATTTCAAACACTCTCCAATATCAACGCTCGACTCTTCCCTTAATGTTCCTCATTGCCAGCCGACCAGAGCATCATCTGACTATTCCATATTCTGGCCCCTCTCTCAACAACTTAACTCTCCGACTGGCACTGGATGACACGTATCAGCCAGAAGAGGATATCAGACTATATTTGATAGACTCATTTTACGAAATTCGAAAGACACACATCATGCGAGCTGATCTCCCGGATTCTTGGCCTTCTGAGGAAGACGTCGATAAATTGGTAACAAAATCATCAGGTCAGTTCATTTATGCAGCCACGGTGATTCGATATGTATCTTCCCCTCGTCACAACCCTCTTGATCGCCTGAAAGTCATTCATGGACTTCTTCCTGTCAATAATGATAAACCATATGCGCAGCTTGACGCACTATACATCAACGTCCTATCCGGTGTGGAGGGCATCAAAGCAGCGTTGCGAGTACTAGGACTTTCTCTAGTCATGGGCAATGTGACCATCTATGATCTCAAGCAGTTCATGCGCCTGAGCCCAGGCGCTATCCAGCTTCTGCTCATCGATCTACTTTCGGTTGTAGATGCTTCTAATAATACGGAACCTATCAAGTTATTCCATGCGTCATTCAGTGACTTTTTGTTTGACCCTACACGATCTCTTCAGTTCTATATTGACCCCAGTAAAGTGCACGAGGAAGCAGCACGTCTTTGCGTGTCTCACATCAACTCGTTTTGGGTATCAGGTAAATTTTCATGAAGTTCTACCTCTCCCATAAGTTACTAAGCCTTGGCTCATTCCAAACACTGTATAGTTGCTGCCGGAGGCAATGCCTTTCCGGACACTTTCGACGCAGATTTCGTGCAGCTTGTGTGCACATCACTGTTTGGTCATCTTCGACAAGCAGGCCCTCTTCTGTATGACAACGCCAGTCTTCGGAAGGAGGTCCTCAACATGCCCTATGTCCACTTCTTGAACGGTGCAAAGAGGTGGTTCTGGGATGATAGACCGTACTTCTCAACGTTCAGAGTCAGTGATGCTTTGACAGAATTTCTTAGTTTTCTGCAAACGTCGGTGAGTCATCTCTCAAAATATATCCAAACTAGCTTACATTGATTCCTATGAAGTCCTTCCGGGATACGCAAGAGCTTTATCTTCGCCATCGAGGTATCTGGGACCAACAAATGCGCGAAGACCTCGCTTCGGTCCCCCAGAGCCCTGGTCTGGCCTTTTGGACTGCCACCTGTGTCGGCATAACACTCAAGCGTGTTGCCAGAGCGGTCTTTCTTGAGACTATTACGGCCCTACTACCTTCTTCATCTACTTCTGGCCTTTTTCTCTATGTTACGATCACTCTCTTCACTGCCGAGATATCTCACGACATGGTTTTTAATACGGCCACAACCTGGTTGCAAGAAGCTGATGGCCAATATGTAGCCGATGGCCAATATTTAGCGCTTGTGACAACTTTTCTAAACGATCCATCTCGAGCTGGACCCCATGTTGTGAACCAGGCGACGTACACTACGGCTGCAGAGTTTGCGGCCGCATTCGTGATCAGACCTTGGGATGGGAAGAAGTCAAGTGTAGGGAGCGATCGTGGCCAATGGGACCTCATCTGGGACGCTTTCGTATTCGTCTTATCAAGGGCCGGGCACTCGGATAACCTAATCACCTTGCTCAGCCAACGGAGTCTAATTTTTTCTCTAGGAAGGCCAGATGGAAATGTGCACGATAGGTTGCGGTCCATGTTTAACGCAGTCAGCGACTATTTGTTGAGGTGCACAGGGTCTATTCCGGCAGGGTTCAACATAATCATCGACTGGACGCAATGGAAAGACGTCACATACAAGCCTAGGTACTTGGATGATATAAAGTCAGACACGGTGTTTTATCTCGACGAATCTATCAACGGGTCACGAGAGAATACCGATACTAGTATAGTGGACCCTTGTTTCGATGGTTCCATCGATACTAGGTACGACTCGGACGTGCAGGGGCATGCAGAGTTAAAGCGTGCGGGCATGCGTGCAGGCATACGGGCACGCATAGCTGGCGCAGCTGTACGGGTAAGCACTTATACTCGGAGTATGCTTCTGCCACGCAGGAGTACGAAATAAGGGCATAGCGAGGTGACTTTTCGGGGATTGTTTGGACGAGATTCTGGGCGTCTGGTAGGTCAGTAATATGTTCTCTCATGTGCTATATAAGATGGTCGCTGATTGTTTTCTCGTATAGATGGATGTGGGAATGTGTGATGATGCGGTGTATGCTGTGTCGTGCTCACCTGCGCGGCGCTATTCTATGCCTTTTACGCCTTCTTTCTTTCTTCCCTTCCTGGCTACATATTCATCTTATTCCATACTGGTGCTCGTGCGCTCTGGGTCATAGTGATGGTTACCCTTTCCAAAAGATACAGACTACGAGATCGACGCCATGGGCAATTCGGACGGGTCTGAGGCGGCTGCGCTCGGTGAACTACTATCTACTATAAAAATAAAAAGAGAGCATCATTCTGTTCCAGCCATGTAAGCTATATTTATATATCAACCCCAGGCAGTTTGCTATGGGGTCTGATACATCGTGGTGGCAATTTTG
>JANCIO010000441.1:0-22193 GCA_027604855.1 Psilocybe subaeruginosa | reverse complement strand
AAAAGGACGACGGGATTGTGACACATGTGTGGCGTCTCCTTCTCACGAGAAGTTGTGCCCGCTCGCGGGTACTTCCAATCACATACAGCCTCCGGCTCGTTCCTCTCTCGAGACGTAAGTATTTTTGGCATTCTGCATCAATCAGAGCAACCTAGCTCATCATTGAACTATTTTGTAACCCAACGGCATGAGCTGAACTCTACACTCCGCCATTGCGAGTCGCGTCCTCCTCCACATGTGTACTACACAGGGAATGCCCGCGATCAGGGTCATCTGAAAGAAGGAGGTGATGGCTTGGAGAATGTTACACATACAATTACTTATGGCAGCTCAAGCAATATTTGAAGATGGCATTTACCCCAGACTAAATTTCTCGAGGGAGGTGCGTTGCGCCAAGTAGTAGATAATATAAAGGATGTATGGTAGACATTGGGGGTGTGGAGAGGTCGGCGGCGGAGGTGCCGCCTTGTCTCCAGGGCGTAGAAAACCCGATGGAAGTGCTGAAGGGTGACCCCCCTTTTCGCACTTCTAAAGGTTCTACTCTACCTTGATTGTGTTTGAGTTATATAGATTATGCGTTGAGAATAGAATAGTTTCGGTGATGGGTGGGTGGGATTTTAAGTGATGCTAGGATATAGATTGGGTAAAGAGCGAGCTTATGGGAAAAGGTTGTGCAGTCGTCGTTGTGCGACTTCAAACGTAGTGTAAGGGAAAACGATGGGAATCAGGATACGCGTGATGGCGTCTCCTTCTCACGAGAAGTTGTACCCGCTCGCGGGTACTTCCAGGACCATTCATTCCAGAGAGTAGATTAATTTAGATCCTCGCATATTTATTATTATTTATTAACACATCGCCTCTGGCGATGAGAAGATCCAGCCATAAATCACTTTATTTGCTTTGAGCCTTGGTAAGCTATCGGAAAAGAAAGGATACGAATAGAGCCGGCAGAGTTCAGCGGATTGTAAAGGAGGAAGATGTATTGAAGAGATACACATCTATAGTTGGAGAAGAGAAAGCATGTTCAGTTGTAACCCATCTATTTACGGAAAGCTGCACCCGAACCGCCGTTTACCACAAGAAGTGGCACGAGTAGTTACCAAAGGAAACCTTTCACACAATCACTCGCAAGTGAATTGATAGTTATTACATATCGAACATCTCTATTACCGTCTTTCTGTCGGCAGCTTTCAAATAACTCTTACATCATACGATAATTTTATCTTCTGTCGAGCCCAGATCTTAGTCTCTGTCAGAGCTGGTATCAGCCAAAATTGACAACTTCAACGAGTATTATAATATACATCATAGAGGGTTTGAAGGAACGATTATCGCTGGCGATTAGATTGGCCTGGGTCGTCTGATGCTTTCATAGGCTTTGAGAGTCCTTCCAGAAAGACTTGTCAGAACGAAATAAAGCATCATTGTGTTAGACTGCTCACTCGTTGGGGTGATTCTGGTCCAAGGCTACATTCACGTCATCGTGCTTGAAAGAATCTTGAAGGCGTTCCATCGTTATGGTTTTCTCAACTTGTATATTCGTATTGAGATTAATGGCGATGTTACCAGTGCTGTTCATCAAGTCTCGTCGGCCACCTCGACGAGATTTGTCGAAGACACCGAAAGTAGGCGAGCGAGGCGACAGCTGATAACCATTCCTATGATC
Source organism: Psilocybe subaeruginosa (assembly GCA_027604855.1). Taxonomy (NCBI): domain Eukaryota; kingdom Fungi; phylum Basidiomycota; class Agaricomycetes; order Agaricales; family Agrocybaceae; genus Psilocybe; species Psilocybe subaeruginosa. Next base: position 20,527 of record JANCIO010000441.1, on the reverse strand, counting down.
TCCTGCGGTTGTGATGATACTCTGCATCGTGTTTTCTGCAAAATTTCCAAACCTAATGTTCCTGAACACCCGGCAGGCCATTATGTTCATTATCAGGACATTAGGTCCTGTGAACATCGTTCGATACGCCTCAGGAACTGGTTTAATGCACATCATAACGAGGGTCACAAGATTGCTAGTGACGGTCGTTCTTAATAGGCAGGCATGAAATGACCCAGTAAGCGTGCATGGAGAATAGACATGCGAGGGATACACTCACAGATAATAGACTTGTCCATCTTTCAAAAGCGCTCGCGAAAAGGCGGGCATACTATCACCGAGGACCATAGCCCGAAATTCAGCCTTCACACCGTGCTCGACATGCACATTACGCATCAATTTCCAAGAGATGGCCAAAAAGACAAGGGTATCATTTATCAGGGGAGTAATGACACTGCTTGAGATATAACCCTTCAGATGCTGGGTAATGCAGTACTTGGTCGGTCCTATCTCTCCACCTTGTCTCCCTTGTGTAACTGTCAAGCACGTCCCAAGAACGGCGAGCCACGATAACGCAAAGAATGTGACAATGTATCTGCTCTTGTCGAATATGGCTCTTACTCGCAGGAAGAGGAGCAAAGAAGTGGAAGCGACGGCAGCCGCGTAAAACCCAGCCTTCACTCTTTCAAATCTGTTGCAATTCCCAATTGGGGCAGCTATGGTTGAGTTGGGGTCAGCTTTGAAGTGTCAAATGTAGACGGCGAATGGGCATTCACTATGACCGATAGTAGAGGAAAGAATAAAGCCTAGAGAGCCGAATCTTATATAGCAGTCAATGATCATCAGAGAAGCATTAATATATGAGAGTCAAGGTACCTGGATATGAAATATACCACTGTGGGGAGCTTGATGCGATAGCTGCGCAGTAATGCATAATCGTTCCTCAAGTTATCCAAAATGTCCCAAATCATGATCTAGAGCACTACTAGTCAGCCTCAGCCTGGACATGATACAATCGACCGTGCTCACCCCACAGCATGCAACGAACATGTAAGCTGAGATAGTCGTTTGAAATGCGAGGTCTGGCGAAAGATAAGCCATCGGCGTGAGAGGATTGAGTTGCTGCTGTTGCGGAGCAGCAGTTGTATTGGACATTGAACCAGCTGAGGGGCTTTCCAAGACAAGAGCAACAAAAGGTTTCTAGTAAACAATAACGGTGGGGGGACTCTGTCCAATCAGCAGCATATAACTCCGAATCACTTAGGGTCTACTGAAACGCTGCCCCACATCTCGATATAGTTTGTCAAGGAGCAAAATTCCCAGAGAATACGGTCAGGGTCGTGGCTGGGGGGTTCAGCCACGATATTTTAAGCAGAGAACGGGGACGAGGCCGCGTGTTGCAACGCCAGTCACGGTAAATGTGTTGTTGGGTTTAGGGTTTTGAACTTCAAAGCATATCACCAGGGTATGGTTTCTCGTACATGGTATCATAACATAGTCCGTCGGGGGTGGTGCGCCCCCAGAGGTTTTGGCCTTGTGAAGAAGACGACCGTAGTAGTCGTCCCGTAATGAAGAACTGGATAGTGATATGTCGCCCGCCCAAAGAGCCTCCATTGCCTACGGCATTGCCGAGTTGCCCGGATTTCTAATGTTGCAGAGAACAAGGTATAAAACGTAACCTTTGCTGGCGGGAGCCTATTTTGACTTGTTCAAGCCGCGCTGCCGAAGTAATTTTAATAAGCCACATATTTTGCACATATGTAAGCACTCCAGGCAATGATTGAGTGATGATATAATTTTTTTGTTTGCAGAATTTATATTATTGAGAAGAAGGAAACAGAAGCGTAAGACGCAAGATGAATGGGATTCGTGGAGAGTTAACAGAAGATTTTGACTGGAAGCGGGTCGACGTTCAAAATTCAAATGTTCAAACGTTCAAATCCAGTCTAACAAGATTTTGTCTGCCCGGTTATGCCAATGGTTGTTGCTCCAAAGTTGGTGATATACGCCACATATTCATGTCCAGATTGATGAAAGCTATGTAATAGTTCTCTCCCAACGAGCTAGCCTCTAGGCCTTGAAGAATGATGCGATCACTCAAGATATTCAGAGCGAATGTTTCTATTTTGCAAGAAGAACCTGACTTCTTTCTTTTTTTGAGGGATAGCCAGGAGATACGTATAGAACGCCAAGGGCTCAAAGCAGTGCCGATGGTTGAGCAATATCATACACGAACTCGAAAGGACGGGGAAACATTTGCGGACTTCTTTAAGTGGCGGTTGGGCGCTAAATCCATCGACCTCCGATGCGGGGTGAATAAACCATGTCCATCACCACGTCACGCGGGAACTCGTAGATAACGCTAATCTTACTCGCTTGCGATCATCCATTAATTAAACATACAAATACCGTACGTACCAGCCCAATCTACTTACAAAAACACAAAACTCGTCCTATTCTGCACCTCCGTATTCCTCGCCACTAGCGTCAAGTTCCTGCCTCCATCCACCCTCCTGAACACAGCGACTCCACCATCCAGATTTGCGCCGGCGATGAGGAACTCATCGCCGCCGTCTTCTACATGGCCGATCGCCATGCTGCGTATCTGGCTCAGACCGGTGAAGGTCTGCGATTGTAGGGTGAGGGTGGCGGAGAATGTGTTGATGGGGTCCGCGTCGGGCGAGAGGGCGCCTAAGTCTTGTCGTCGATCCCATGAACGTGGGTGCGCGCGAAGGCTATCGGTGACGGTGGTGTTGCCATTAGGTGCGGAAGCGTCCGTAGAGTTCTTATACTCGAATATCGCAATCGCGTCTCCCCTGGGGTCAAACTCCGGTCCCAGATTCCTATTGCTCACATAGATCAATGGGTTGGGGAACTTGTCCGAGGGCTCAGTGATAATAAGCTCTGCCCCCGCGAACGAAGCATTGAGAGTGAGGTCGTCCTGCGGGATGATAGACACGTTCGCGAGAACGGGGAAGGTGGTGCCGTTCGGAGCGGCAGGGATTTGCTGCGCTGTGAGCGTCGAGGTGAGCTCGTTAACGATGAAAAGGATGTTGTCGTGGATCGCAAGGTGGCGGGGGCCGTTGCCCGGTGCGACGTCGATCTGGCCTTGCACACTGAAATTACCAGGTGTCCCGTTGTTTACGAGCCGCCAGATTTTGTCGGCTCCCTACATAATTACAAGTAAGTTGAATTTAATTAGATACAAAAATGGGGAGGTGAAAGCTGGAATGCAGGGAAACAGGACGTACGAAGTCGGCGATGAAGACTTCGCCGTTAAATTCGAGCGACATGTGTGGGTTGGATGGGCCTCCATTGACAGGGAAGTTTACAGCAGGTGAGTCCCTCTGGAAATGCAAAGGGTCGCCGGGGATTGTGGCCACCAGAGAACAATTAGGTGATCCAAACTATGTTCATTCAATCATTACGGTGTTAGAACTTAGCAATTTATAGGAAGAAGGAAGAAGGAAAAAGGAGTCGTTGGAAGAGAGGACATACGTTCATAGCAGTGACCTCGCCTGTGGAAAGTGGGTTGGTGAACGTAGGCCCATTACCACCTGTCGACACTGTGTCCACCAATGATATCCCTCCGTCCGCATCGACTAAGAAAGATTGAAGGTTCCCGACCGGCGCGATTTCGTTTACAGCACTATCCCATATCAAGTTCACCGAAGGAAAATAAAAAGATAAAGACAAAAACGTCAAATCAGCTTTTTGTTATCACACTTGAAGCCATTGATTAAAAGAAGGACGTAGGCTCACTATAGAATACTCGAGTTCTCGGGGTGCGACGCGATCCAGGATGGGTTTTGCCCCGTTGTCGTCTGATTGGTGAGGGAGAGCGTGGACGAGTCCGGGTTGAACACGTAGGTCGCAATGAACGTGGAGAAACCGCCTGCGAGGATCGTGAAATTGACCATGATTATGATCGGTGATTATGATTCAGAGTGAGCGGGTTCAATGTTGAGGGTGAGAAGCCGCGCAGCGATCTACTTGTCTAATGTAAATGGGGAAGAGGATGGATAGACCTGGTAAGCGCTAGGCCTACGAATGTGCAGAGGGACCGAACCGGAAACAGAAGTGGTGGTGGAGGAGAAAATGGAGGTCAGAAGCAAGGAGTATAAGTGCCCTTAAAATAGCAATACGTAAAGCAAGGCCTGGCACAGCAGTAACAATGGCCCTTTGTTTTCATATCAGATGAGGCTTGAAGGCAGTGCCGCCAGGCTGCCCGAATGGCCCATGATGCATGATGCATAGTCCCTGATATGGCCAACTGAGCTGATCATGGCGGTCGTTGTGATTGATTTGAGCTGAAACTTCAAAGAGGCGGAGGACGAGGCGGAGGACGATCATGGGCCATGGCAAATCATCCAGGAGATCTGTCATTGTTGTTGTCGACTAATGGTCTTGGCGCTGATCAACGAGTGGAGACCGGCCCCTTTGTCGGCAAAATGCGTGCAAAAACGAATCTTGACTGGCTCACATAACTAAGAGATAACTTGAATGTAATATAAACCCTAGAAAAACGTTAGGTCGAGCCGGAAAATCAAACAAAAGGAAAAGTCAAGCAAATAATGAGCAAACACACAGCCAAAGTCTATGTCGGACTTTCAAAGTGGTTGCTCAAGCCTCATTGCCACCATTGCCCACCGTTTTCTCCGGTCGAACCACGAATCTAAACGTGGTAAAGGCTCGTGTTGAAAAATTTCTTCCGCAAACTAATACATCTCGTATTGACATGGTAACAAAGGGACAGAGGTAAATGGAAGCTTCTCTCAGTTGACGTGATAATCTTACTCAAATATCATCATCAAAAAGATTCGAACATCAATGTTGAATTTTCGCTCAAACTAGGGCAGCAAAGGGATTTTACTGAACGAGCCACATTTTGGGACTCACCAGCCGCCTTTCTATGGTTTCAGAGTCGAGGTTATGTCTTGTACAAGCGGCTTGAAGACGACAATTACGACGTCGGTTTTGATTCAATTCCTTCCATAGCATCTAGGGCATGGGGCCAAGCAGAGTACCCATACGCTCGTTATGACCTTGAATCTTCGGATGAGGTGCCCCTTCGCGTATCTGATACAGAGGTGCATGTGTCTGAGGTCGCGAAATTGGCGATATGTGTTTCTAACATTAGAATGTAGGGAAAAGTTTTTTTTGCACAGGACTCACTGAACCATCATGTAGCGATCAAGGTCGTACGCGCCGACACTGATGAGTTGAAAATTCTTGATTTTCTGAAGCGAGGAAGCCTGGCAACTCTGGAAGAGAATTACATCATTCCGGTTTTAGATATCCTACACGCCAATGATTTCTCCTTCGTGGTAATGCCCAGGTATGTTACCCGTCTCTCGTAGTGACTCATATTCATTAGGTGATCTGCCACTATCTTAGGTGGGAGACTATGGTTGAATCACCATTCCCTCAACAACTACGTGGGGCAATGACCTTGATCCATTCAATAATGAAAGTACATGATCTGACGGACGCTTGGAAGGATAACTAAACACACAATGCGTTCAGGGTTGAATATTTTGCACAAACACAACATTGCCCATAGGGTGAGCTCTTTCGTGCCCCCATGCCGATTTTCGCTCATTTTCCCCAAGGATATCAAAGCGGGCAATTCTTAGTACATAAATCATTTTGGAGATGATTACCGGCTTCTGACAGCACAGTACGCGACGACCTACGCTTTAAAGGATTGCTGTCATATGCCCTCTTTGACTTTGACCATTCTATTATGCTGCTTGCTGAAGGAGACCGAACCCAATACCGTCTTCCATACTATGAGTCTTGGGGTACCATCAATGTTGTCACCGACACCACCCAGGGAGAACATGACTTCAATCCATTTGTGTTTGATGTCGGTGCCCTGGGCTGGCTTTTCTGTGTTAAGTTTCAAGTATGTTGTCTAATTTACTTTCACTGAAATGTTTTGCTAATTGATACGCACCCTGCAGCATCTATCACGGGAAATTCTTGCTTTTGCTCCTTTCCTCGACAAACTCACGATTCGGAAGCTAGAGTCCCGTTTCACTGCTGATGGAACTCTACTTTTCTTCGAAGAAATAATGCTACAGTTTTCAGTGGCTGAGCTAGATTGACCGATAGACCCGGAAGATCCCACCGTGTTGGGATATGTCTACTAATCACTGCTATTGTCAAATCGGTCATCACCTTGAACATCCACAGGCCATCCACGGCTCTTAGCAGTTCTGCAACGTCGTATTCCACAGAGGACTTGGCAAACCTTGACGCCATCTCTGGCCTTTTTGAGGGCGTCAATGCAGACACAGCAGGTCTCGTCACATCTACCTCCATTCCTACGGTTTCCTACGCTACGCGACTGTCAATCTCGGAGGACTTGGAGGGTTGGTTGATGGTCTCGTCGACCTTATCCTTGGATTGAACAATATGGGCAGTGTGTTACCTCCTGTGTCGACTTTGGTGTCTGTGCCCACTGCCTCCATTCTTGCGCCTCTTGTTCCAGTGCCTACACTTCCTGTCTCAGCCTGTCCCCTGTTACCACAACTTCCTGTCCTGTAACTTCACTTTCTGGTCCAGCCTCCGCCCTCGTCGACCAAGAATTCATCACTGACGTCATTACAAACCTCCTCTCCCTCCTCTCCCTGCAATTGCTGATATATTTGCAGTTTCTCCAGGCCCTCGAAGAGCTTATGGCTGCCAGTTCAAGCTCTGCTGAGAGTACGAATAGATGCTTGTGTATGTGTACTGGGAATGGATATGAGGATGTGTGTAGGTATTGCGTGGATAGATCATGCTGTGAAAACGATTTTGAATGGCTTGTGCGTCAGTCCTAATGGGGCAAAGAGAAGGAGGTCTGAACAAGATGGTAGAAATTTTATTTTACGATCCATATCCGAACACTCCTGCTTTGTTTTGTTCTCTTCCTTAATGCTGCATCACTACTTGCTCTCGTACATTCTTTTATTTATTATCTGTCTGTCGGACGTTTGTGCGCTGAGTCTTATTGGTGTTATCGTCGCTGTTTCTCTAGCTTTGCCTCTTGCCTCTTGCCTCTGCGCCAAATTGATTGATATGCGGTGTTTCGCTTCACGAGCTTCCATTGACACTCACTCTCTTTCTCCCGTTCATTCTTTCTTTCTTGTGATGCAATCTTCCTTTGGACTTTTTGTCCCTTCGTTGTACATACTTTGTTACATCTTCATTCACTAAACCTTCTAGCCTCCTTTCCACGCTTTTTTGTTCCATTGGACACTATGAATTTTGCATTGGCGACGAAGATTGGCTTTTTTGTAGGTTGCTTATGGGGCTTTTTTTTACGCTCCTTGTTGGCTCCCCTTTTCTTGTAACGTTAGATGCAGGATGCTTTTTCAGTGATGGCGTAGTTGATTCCTGCTTTCTTTCTTTTTCTGTTGTTTGTTTATTATCAAAGGAGTAAATTTTGTAAGTAAAAAGTAATGGTATTGGTATTGAGTTGTAGTGGGTTTTTTCTGCCTGTGTGAATGTTTATTTATTTTTGGTCTAGAATAGTTTTTTTAGAGATCGTTCAATGCAAGTGCCCAAAGATTAGTCAGATCTGGTTCACCAAGATTAGAATTTGGAGTGGCGATAGCCGGCCCCCCTTTTCTATTTGATTTTTGTACAATTGAAAGCCCCTCCTGTCTTGGTTCTTGGTTCTTGTGTTAACATACTTTTTCACATTCACACCTAAGCGCTTGGTGTTTAAGCGTATTCTAGTCACCCCGGGGAACATCCTGGGACATCTCAGCTTCCAGGAGTCGCGGATCTTATTGGCATTTGACATTGCATTACCAAATCTATTCCTTTCTATATGCAATGATGCAAGAAAATCGACAGATAACACTGCGAGATGCGGCTCTCAGGGAGATCTTAGCTCGAGGCGCTCCAATATTAGGTACGTATGTATATCGCATTTTGTTGGGTGCAATTTTTTTGCTTTTTGTTTTTTGGCGACGTAATGTTAGTGGTTGCAATGATACTTATCACTTTCTGATAGGGACAATGGAGGACTGTGATACCGAGGAGGTTGGAAATGTCAGCAGGGGCATTGGCAAGCTGAAGATGAGCGATTGGATGGCGGCGTTCCCTGATCACACAGAGATTGTGCGGATGAGTCTGCCTGGGACGCATGATACATGTACTTGTGCGTAAGCCGATGTGTGCTTTAGCCACCAATGTAAACCTCATGTGAACAATGTATGAGCAGGGAATTACACGCCCGAGGTGCAGGAGTCTTTGAAGAGATATACTGGACCGTCAGTATGCCGCTTATGCTTCTGTTCTGCACCTGATTTTTGCTGGAATGTTGGTGGCTGACTCAGACCTCTTCTTTTTCTGACTTCCGGGATGCGATAATTTCATTTCCAGAATTTATGATTCGAAAGTGTACAGATGTCAGCAACGCTCGATCTTCAGGATGTTGAATGACGGCATACGGGTCTTTGATTTGCGATATGCGTGGAATCCAGATTTGGAAACTATAGGTTTCTATCACTGTGAGAACTCCCCTTGCTATCCATTCTACTATGCTTCTGCTAACAAGCCTTGCTTGAACGAATTGGTTGGTTGCTTTCATGAAGCAAAAGCTATGTTGAGCCCTACGACGAGGATGGAAGACGTGTTTTTTGGGCTGTATACTTGGCTCGATTTGCATCCTACAGAGACCATCCTCCTGTCGATGAACTATGAGCCAGGAACAGGAACATCGGACGACGCACGACTCCAGGAAACGTTATACCATATTTTGACCAGCGCATTGGCTAAGCGATACTGGCTTCAATCAAGAGGATCGGTATGAAAAACAGTTTTTTCTATGGATGATAAAATCACGTCTTCATGAACGAGCAGCTCGGTACGCTTGGAGAGGCCCGCGGGAAATTGATATTGATACAGAGATTTGACTTTAACCTGCTGCCCTCGCATTTAACGGACCGTATTGGTATCCACCTCAATCCTGGCCATTGGACCGTGAATGGGCAGGATATCAAACTGGAATATGCAGAAGGAAAGATAGCCTACATCCAGGTACGTCAATGGTGAAACGTTAGTTTCTCAGTTCTGAACATCGATGACGGCTGTCCGTCTGCTGACGATTTCTTTCTTTCAGGATTACTATAGAATCGAGCCTTCGAAAAACTCAAACCCAGCTTCGTGCATCGCAGACAAGCTTCAAGTTGTCAAATGTCACCTTGAAAAGGCGATCGATCCAGAGCTGCATCCGGACCAGTTGTTCATCAGTTTTGTGAGCGCCTCTTGTCGGATTGAAGAGCCTTCGTTGATACCGCAGGTAAGTGCAAGTCTTGAGCCCTTCAGAGGTACCAATCCAACCAGAGAAATAATCTGACCAAATTGAATAGGTATACGCATTGGGAGATGGAGAGCGCATGCTAGGCGTCAACTATGGGCTTTTTCCTTGGATAACAGAGCATAGAGGCAAGAGATTTGGCATCATGTGTGAGTTTCTGAAACACTTCATGATGTACACTCTTTGTGATCTCAAGTTGACCATATTTGTAGTCCTCGATTTCTATGATGGCGTCTCCCCGCTGGTGGAGGCTATCATAGGCCAATCCTAAAAAATCATCTCTTTTGAACCGTTGGTATCCTGCACTGTATCTGTCGTATCATGAAATGATGTAATACCCTTAAAATGTGTGGGTTAAGGACCGGGAAGCATTCCTTCAAAGTCGACATCCAGTTCTCGGTGATGAAAACACTATAAATTGCCTTGCTGTCATAATAAGTGGCAGATGACTAAAACACAAGGGCTTGCATACTGTGTTGGGCATATATCACTCCATATCGCAGATCATGGAGGGGATTGCTGTAGCGAGCTACAGGCATACCTCAGTGGTGCACATGAGGTCCTTGAGACATAGGATTCTGCCATTATCAGTTGAACTTAGTTAGGTCTGCATAGGGATATGCCCCAATAGATGCACCACCAGTTTTGCTGGCGCCAAAAGGAAATTTCACTGGCTTCTTTTATAGTTGGATACTTTCTTAAAGGAAAGCTGCATAGTTGTGCGAGCATAAGAAGACCGTTACTTTACATTATGGCGATTACTTAAGCATTAGTTGTATAAAAGAACAGGTTTATTCTCTGGCAAATTTGGACGTTCAATAATGTTCATGGTGTCAATTAACATTGGGCAATTGGGAGAGACTGGGCATTTGCGCAGAAAAAAAGTAACAAATAAAAGCTTTCATTATGTTTGGTGTTTTGGTGTCGTACACATGGAGATACATGGCCCCTTTTTTGTTCCTACGTATTGAATTTTATTCGTTTATTTTGCCAACTAGCCGATTCTATCAGATTGTATCTTACAGACTCTTACAGACCGAATATTGTCGAAGATTTAGGGAGTAAGGGGTAAGGAACGATAAGGGGCCTTTGTCATTTAAATCACGTTATCTCCCGCGCCTATTTTTATTTTTAGATTCGGCTGCAATGATTCTCGCAAGGCTGGCACATGACTGGCACTAGTAGCTTGACAGAATCGTAGAGAATCAAGTCAGTCTTAATTCCACAACCACCATCTCTGCCACTCGCCCTTTCCTCTGACTCCGCCGTTTCATATGCCGTCGCGAAAGCACAGAGGAGCCGCCTATAGGTAACGTCAGACGATCTCATAAGTAGCGCCAGACGATCTCGATCTCATAAGTAGCCGAGAGTAGCCGTCGCGCCAAGAATAGAGGAACCGCCTAAAGGTAGCGCCAGACGATCTCATAAGTACCTTAATTGATTATATTAGCGTAGACTGTTGTATACAAAGGCTGTTGTCGAGTATCGACACTAATCTAGAATAGATGTTTTGCTCTTTACCTCTATTCAGTCTGTTGAGAACAAAGGCGGCGATTAGGTCTAAGCAGCAAGTTTAGGTGAGTACCAACTCATCCATATGGGAGTGACTGCGCTCCAACGTTTTAATTAAGCGCGAGCATTCGGCACGGCGTTGATCCTTGATCGCAGAATTCAAAAAAAGGCACACCCGGGCACGCCACTCGTGGCACGGAAATTCGTCTGGAAGTTCCTGATTCAAAAATAATTCTCTTTTGTCCTGGTACAACTTGGCTATCGTAACATGCCCCTTTCACTTAACGCGACCTGGTACTAAATCCTTCTATACCCAACTGTCACAATCGAAGATATGGTACAATTGAGCAAAGAGGTCCTGTATGTGGTTGTAAAGGGGTTGAATACCGTCAGGGTGAGTACACATCGCCGTAATCCTCTTCCATCTTTTCTAATCTGCATTTTTCAGTATGCCCAACGTGAGTCGTCGTTTGCAGGATTTTCATGTTCTCAACTCTGTTGAACCTTTTATCAGTTGCAGGGGGTGTGTTTTTCGCATACGACTACTTCCTCACGATTGGAATGGAAGTAGAACTCATATGGCGTTCTAAATGGAACTTCATAAAGCTTCTATACCTCTTTCAGAGGTATTTGACCTTTTACGACACATTTTACGCCGCCTTTTTGCGTGAGTCGTCCTTCAGATCGTCATTGAACCCATTTCTTATAAGATGAATTACAGTTCAATTTGGAACGGATATGTCTGCAGGGACATGTGGGACGCTGTTTGCTCAAATGGGAAGTAAGTACATTCTGGGAACTGGAATGCCTTGTAAAGTTACTTACAGAGAGCCAAATTATTTCAGTATCCTACGTGATTGGTATAATAGCTTCGGAAAGTAAGAGCCCCTTCTCATCCCACCTGTCAGCTAAGCTGATATGTTTGGAAATCTTTCAGCATTATGCAGTCTGCGTATTTGGGCGGTGTGGAATCAGGACAAGCGATTTTATATTGTATATCCCATATGCGTGATTTGTATCTGGGTCCCAGGAGTGGTTGCCATGGCCTCCGCGGTTAAAAACGCGAATTGTAAGTCGAGAATCTTCTTATAATCACAGTTCTTGCGAGTGCCTGACCAAAATCCCAAGACTCCGACGCCCCATACCCCGGGTTTATGGGGTGTTTCACGCTCGACGCAAAAGCGATTCATCTGGAATATGTTTGGGCGTCTCTCCTCGCCTATGATGCGGGTACGTTGTTTCGCACAAATACTATCTTTTCTCGTACGCTGATCATTCTTTTTCATTCTCAGTATCTCTGATTTTTGTGCTCATTCCTGGAATTCAGCTCTGTACGTAAACGCCCAATGCCGGGCTTTCTATCATGATGTGCGAAGGTCATCTAAAAGTCCCTCTTTATCAAGATCGAAATGGCATCATGAGTCACTCCCGCTTATCAAATGTTGTTTTCCGTGACGGTACGTGGTCGATTCACACAAAATTATGAAAATTTTGTCACTTATTGACTGTGTTTGTATATTCAGGAGTCATTTACTACATCACGCTATTCAGTGAGGCTATTTCCACCTCCTCTGTTCTTTTTGTTTTTTTGACAGTCGCCTCTAGTTTTCTCGCTCCTCAACATCATTTTTACTCTTACGTTAGATGTCAGTATCATAACTCATGTACTACAGGGCAAGATGCTTACGTCATTTTATCCTATACAGCCCGCAACTCGTTCCTCTCTCGCGACGTAAGTATTTTGGCATACTGCATTAATTAGTGCAACTTAGCTCATCACTGAACGATTTCCTGATCCAACAGAATGGGCAGAACTCTACACTCCGCCCTTGCGAGTCGCGTCCTGCTCCACATGCGCGAAACAGTGCATGTAGATCCAGACATGATTACCGATAGAGTGCAATCCCATATGCACTTCACGAGGAATGCCCACGATATTGGCAGCTCAAGTGATATTTGAAGAAGGTATTTACCTCAGACAAAATCGGACCATTCATTCCATAGAATAGAATAAATTAGATCCTCCTATATTTTGTACATCGCCGAAAGCGAGGGGAAGGGGAAAAGATCCGACTATGAATCATTTTATTTTTGCTTTGGGTCTTGGTCTGTCTTGGTACGCAGTCTAGTGATCGATGAAGAAAAAAAAATGGAAGGATATTAATAAAGCCAGGAGCTTATAAACCCCTTAATTTTTATACGGAAAGCCGCTCCTATTATGTAGTAGGTAGTCAAAGAAAAATACAAATATTTGAAATCGAATCTAATTAGGACGGCGTGATACACGAATGTAAAGATCCCTCCTGCGGGCGTAGCCTAAAGGGATGGACACAGCCCCGATCTTCCCAAGACAGGCTAACATGAGTACTTATCAAAGGTAACCTTTCACACAATGCATTACGAGTGCATTGGATGTTATTATAGACTGGACACTTCTCTTTTACCGTCTTTTCCAACAGCAGCTTTCAAATATCTCATACATCATACAATAATTTACCTTCCTGTCGAGTCCATATCTTAGTTTACAAGTCTTCGTCAGAGCTGGTGCCGGTCAGAATTGGCAATTCCAACGAATAATGTGGTATACATTATATAAAGTGTTTGAAGGAATGATTATCGCCTTGGCGGTTACATTATCCTGGAGCTTTCAATTGACCTTCATAGGCTTTGAGAGTTCTTCCAGAAAAACCTGTCAGAGCGGACCAAAGCATCATTGCAAGATAAGCGCTCGGTGTCGAACTCACAAATGCCCTGTTGACTTCTGGCACAGCCACTAAACTAGACGGCAGAACTTTGTGCAACCCATAGCATCTTTTTCAGATAAGGCGTGCTCAATTTTTGTACATACTAACGTCTGATGCAGTGTGTTTAAAAACATAATATCACTTCACCTTAGCTTAGTGATCCACCCCTCAGCCTACAGATAGGCCACAAGTCATCGAGTCCGCTGTTTTACGACATTTCCCACGCCAAGCATTGCCATCAATTGGCATCAAAACATATCCTGCGGTCACTGAACACATCTACACGAGTTTAGATATGTACATAGTGAAGTCACTACCTAGCCGACAACATCACAAGTTCGTACTCTTTCTTAACTGCCAGTGCCCAAGCAACAGACTGGGCTGAACGTCCTTGTCCGTTAAGGTTAAGCAGGCTAAATAGGAGATGCAACGCACGCGAGGCTCGCTCTAGAGATCTACGTACATCTACTGAGCCTTTTTCTTCGCCTTTTTGACCCCTCCAGCACTGCCAGACCTAGGCGGCTGGCCCTGCACCCCATGGACAGCAGGAGATGGTGCCAACCAATGCACGCTTGCTACTCTTGCAGCAAATAGCACGCCGAGAACAGCGGCCGAGAGTGACGCCGCGCCGAGGGAGGTCAGAGGCGGGAAGTCGGCGTCGGCGTGCGGTTTGCGGGTGACGGAGAGGATCGGGGAGGAGAGGACAAGGGTGGTGTATGTGTGCAGGGAGGCGAATGCGGGGTGGTTCGTCGTGCTGCTGTATATAAGAGCTATGTGCGAAGCAAGCGTTCAGTCAGGCGACAAAGAATGATGATGATGATGCTATCACTGCTGGCGGCGACCCCTGTTTGCCAGAAGAAAAAAAACAGCGGTCTTCGTCGTTCGAACATGTGTCATGTTTATTCAGCTGTTTCTTTGTCGAACAGCTGTTAAAACCCCTTTTAAGGTAATTTAAAGTCGCTGTTTGTCGTCCAAACGGTTGAATAACCACAAGACATGTTTAAATCAGTTTAAATCCCGCTGTTTCTTCCACTAACAGCGATCATCGCCAGCAGTGTATATATAGATAATCAATCAATGACACTTACCGACGAGAGCACCTCCCCACACGTCGAGTGTGCCCACCCATCCTGCGCCCGCCCGCAGCACAGGAGGCGTGCTCAGCGTCCAATTCGGTGTCCATGCGGAGAGGGTGGCTGCGGTGAGCCCGCCGCCGCATGAGACGAGGGCTCCGATGATGAGGTGTGTTAGTGGTGAGTTCTGGTATTCGGGGTGCACATTGTGGGAGGAGAGGAGGCCGAGGGTGGATGTTACAGCATTTGTGCGCAGGAGGGCGTCTAGGGGCCAGAGGATGGTATCGAGAACTGGAGGGTATAGAAGCTATGTCTGGGTGAACAAACGACATAAGACAGGAAAACGCGTCGAAAACACGTACATCGGGTAAGATTTTGAAGATGAGTATAACGACAAGATGAACTGAAATGTAGTTGGCAGCTGGGTAAAACGAGTAGAGCATAGGCGGGGGTAGCCCAAGCAAGAAATGTGATAGAAGCCCGCCTCCCCAACTCTGTAGCGATCAGATTTCAGTCGTCCATCGTACATGTCATTAATGACCACGGAGATATAGCTGCGTATTACGCACCATCATCAAGAATCCCGCAATATGGGTCCCCCACGAAAGCGGCGCCGCCGGTGACGCCCTTCGCGCATTCGCCTGGAAAATCATGGACACCCTCGCGGCATGCAACGTCGGTGCCAGCGCGAATGGGAACCACACGGGGTGCACCTTCGTGGTGTTGATGTAGACCAGGGCGTCCGCGATTGGACGCAGGTAGTTAGCAACTGACAGTGCCAATTCCATGGTACTGTTGTTGCGGGTTATCTAAGTAAATTTAAGTACTTAAACTCTAAAGAGGGTGGAAGGTAAGTGTGTTGTTACATGTGGCAAAGATTCTGACCGTTTCAAACTTCACACGCTAGTTAGCAATAGGCGGCCCGCCTTGCCGCCATCATGTACGTCATCCATGCATTCTCTCATCCATCATCTTTCTATCCTATAAAGAGCTGAGCAATCTTTGATCTTTCCGACCTCCCAAGCCCCCATGTCTCCTGCTACATTCCCACTAGGCCAATCGCGCGTTGTCGCAGGCCGATATCCACCGCCAGGTTCCGATCCGCACGCCGATGCCATCCGCGAGCGCCGTGGTGAGCGAGGCATCACCCCCCTCGATGCAAACCTGCTGCACGTCCCTCCTGTTGCTGGGGGGTTCAACTCTCTCCTTGGTGCCGTACGGACGAAAGGGAAGCTTCCAGGTGCTCTGCGTGAAATAATGGTAGGCTTTATTTATTTATTTGGGATGATTGCTTCCATGATCCCTGTCTGTCGCTGTCCTTTCCATGAACATGATCACTGAAAAGACATGTGTGTAGATTCTCCGTGTGGCAGCGATTAATCATGCGTCGTTTGAATGGATCCACCACGAGATCGTGGCTCGCCAAGAGGGATTGTCTACAGGCCAACTATACGCGATCCGGGACGTGGACACACCCCTCCCTCCCCACGCTACGATCCTCACGCCGCTACACACCTCAGCACTCATATTCACGGATCATAGTACTCGTAATACTCGGATACCGATGGATATTATCCAGGGATTTAAAAACGAAATAAAGTCTTGGGTTGCGGAATCGGAGCCGACTTTGAGCGGAGAGGACGTTGATAAAAAGGTTGATGATCTGTATGTGGAGGCTGCGATGGTAGTTGCGTCGTACAACATGGTGTCGCGTTTTTTGTTGGCTACGGATGTGGCTGGGCTGTCGGACATGGAGGTCCCCTGGCCTGTGGATAAGAAAGAGGTATGTTATTACTTTTCAAATTTGCCACAGCTTTCCCAAGCTCCAACGCCAACGCACTTCGTTTGTTGTTCTATTCTATCCAGAAGTCAGAGCTTTGACCATAGTTCTTCGGGGGATTCTGTGATATGTACATTTTATATTCTATGTCTCAAACATTGTAACCAACTTTCCGATTGTAAATACTCGATTATTGACGATTCAAATCAGCATTTCATCTCTCTGCCATCGTTCCCACCAGCTCCAAGCCCAACGCACACGATCCATGCAGTAACTATCATTACGGACCCCTCCGCTCCGTGGCTGGTGTTCGCCAATTCTCTGCTCACAGATTGGACGATGTGGAGCTATGTGGTGCCGTACTTCCTGGATCTTCCCAGCTCAGGCTCGAGTCCAGGCTCTGACTCGGCCTCCGAATCTGCCTCTGCGTCTAATGACACAGCGGCGTCAAATACAAGGACGAAAGCAAAGACGACGACCTACAACGTTCTTTTGCACTCACAAAGAGGCCATGGGCGCTCCACGCTTCCTCTTCCCACTGAGGAGGGCGATACTCCGCGTAATAGAAGGCAGACAACGATCCCCCTTCTAGCGCACGACATCGCGCATCTTCTCGACGCGCTCCACATCCCGCAGCCTGTGCAGTCGGTCGTGGGGGTGTCGCAGGGCGGTGCTGCTGCGCTTGCCTTTGGGGCGTTGTACGGGCACGGAACTAACGCTAACGCTAAGACGAGGAGCATCGTCGCGTGCGATACGGCGCCGCGTACGCCAGCGGGGAATAAGGAGGCTTGGGAAGAGCGGATCCGCCTAGTCTACGGGTCCGTCGACAACACTACGACTCGGAATAGCGGTGACACTGATTACGCTGAGAGGGTGGGCATGCGCAAGCTGGCCAAGGTTACTGTTCCACGATGGTTCCCGCCCGGATCTCTCTGCCACCCTGATAGCGGTGCCGGTGCCTCGTCCCAAGCTCAAGGCTATGCTCATGCTAACACGCATGGGCATGCAGCGAGGCGCACAGAATGGGTCGAGCGTATGATTCAGCGTACTAATCCTGGCGGATTCGCAGAGGGCGCGCGGGCGCTTAGCGAGTACAATCTCCTTGACTCAGACTCGGACTCGGACTCGGACCTGAGCCCCGGCGAACGTCTATTTGAGAGTAAAATTGGGAGGGTGCTCCTCATTGCGGGGAGCTTGGATGGGGGTGGGAGAGTTGGGGAGGGGTTGAAGAGTCTATGTAAGAGTTGGACTTCTGAGGGAGGTGAAGGCAAAGGCGGCGCTTATGTTGAGTATGTGGAGGTTGGTGGGGCGGGGCATCTTCCTATGATTGATGCTCCTGAGGTGTTTTGTGAGGTCCTTGGCCAGTGGCTTCAGGGAGTTTAAATGTGAAGATATATAGAGATCAATGTTAATGGCGGCTCTGAAATCATCAGTTAGCTTCTGTGTAATTTGCTATGACTAAAACCGGCAACGTTGGAGCTTGTATATACAGCATTTGTCTCTTTAGTCAGATGCAATTGTGTAAATAACCAAAACGTGACTACATCTACCTCGGTGCTCTAGAGACTACTAAGAAAAGGCTGACACCGGGGGGCTCGCCGTTCTCCTTTCTTCTGGTAACGTTGGACTCCGAGTTAGATGTGAGAGCTGAGATCCCCATCTGAATTCAAAACATGACGGAATCCCTCCGTCAGTGGTGCACGGACACTGGACCAAAGGCGGAGATGCTATAGACCATAAACTCGTATACCGCGTTGCCAAATCCCATTTGCTTGTATTGGCGCGCGTCGTTTCGTCAATGTCTCTTAACATGTACCATAAGTGGACTCTGTCCTCAATCCCCCCTCTTTCGGAATATGTACACCAATTTTTTCCATGGTTGCAGGCGCGGAAAAAAGGGTAAACGACTTGGTATCATCAGTACACCTAGAGTAGCTATTACTACAACTGACGATAATGATCACTATCCAGAATTGATGCCGTTGCTAGCCTGGTCGAAGCAGTATGTCTTTGAGACAATTCTGTGCCCGAGATATTCGATAAAATTCTGGCTTTTTTACGGTGCCCGGGAACCACAAACCGTACGGTGATCGAGGAACGCCGTAATAGAGCTAGGTGAGGGTGCTCATCATTTTTATCAAAACCCTGCTCACACGACGCTCATTTCTGGATCGCAATTTTTCGGGCTTGCCGCCAGCAGGATTCAGCCAAATATAAGTCTTTGTCTTTATTTTTGCTTTACTGTGGGCCTTATCGGAAAACTGTACGATTCTTCCATTCAGTGACGACTTCTCTGAATGAATTCTTCATGGCTGGGAACGAGGTCTGCATAACTTACTGGGTGTTGTTTGCTTCTCGTAGTGCCTTGATTGGAACCTTGCAACCTTCGCGGGTGCCCCCAGCCCTCATCTTATTATTTATGCCTCGGATCGTTAACAATGGATCAGCGACGGCAAGAACCCCGCGTGGACGATCTTGAGGCGGCACTGTTGCCGATTTCCAAAAATAAAAATAAAATCGAAAATGTTAAAAAAGGATGTTCGGATGGATGGATGGCGATTTTACGGTCTCACTATAGGAACTCTCCGGTCCGTCGACGGTTTGACAGACCTGTCAAACTGTCAAGCCTCGACGGGACCCCCAGCCCTCTTACAGGTTTGACGTTCTGAACGCCCATAAGAGGTTCATAGATCTCACTGGGTCAAGGAGAAGGGAGCCTTTTAATTTTATCCAGGTTTTCAAGAGTGGTTTTTCTGCCTCAAGGACAAGGGAGTATTTTATTTTTACTTGGGTGTGTAAACTGTACGGAGCAACGTATTTTTATCTACTTAGGTACTATTGCTTTCCTTTGAAGTCAGGGTGACGGAAAACATTGACCTGCGTAAACTTTTTTAATGTGTGATACACATAAGCTGCCAATGTTGGCAGAATGTCGTCCATCCTGCACAACAGTCCGAGCAGGTATAAGCTGTTTGCTCCTTCCAACAAATTCCAACGACATTTGGGCCTGAGACGTTTTGCTGTCAAAACCAATCCCATTATCTGTTCCATGAGGTTGTCTGAGACGACTTCACAAAGGAATATAGCTTGTTGCTCATCTTCGACTGAGCTTCTACATAGACCGCACATCCCGAATTCTCTTGGGATCCTGTTCTGTCGGCGTGTCGCATGGCGGAGTTTCTCCACCGCAAGACCATGATCCGAGCAAACCAAGTCGGAGAAATTAGAAACCGGTTCGCGAAAACCAGAGCTTGGGGGAAAATCATCTCTCAAATTTTGGATTTGAGATCGGTGGTGGAGAGTGTTTAAGGGACGGATTTTGCTATAGCCCATTTCAAAAATCAGACACCCTGACCGCACCTATTGAAAGTGGGCTTGATCATAATCGTCTCTTAGGTTCTAATTTTGTTCGTCGCCTCGCAGTTTCGACTCTTGCTGCTTATAGATCATCATATCTTCCATTTGATATTGCGGTATTTCTCTGAATGCTCACATATACTATTGGGGTGTTGTGCCCATGGATCCGCGGGAATGAATGAGTGAATCTTCCAGATAACTTTCGGCTCCTACTTCATGATGAACTATTTTGGGGTAATGGTCGTAAATACTGTGCGTTTCAATCGGGGCATTGTCGACAAGATATATTTTGAGTCGTTTAACCGTCCTCTCCCCCCGTTGCCCCACTTTCCCTGAATATCCTGTTCTTGTCTTTCACTCGGGCTTCCCGTTAGCTGGTCCAATGATTAACCCTGCGCCGTCTGCTCCTCAGAAGCAGCAGATCGATTCGTTCACACCCATGACTCTTCTTTCACCAGACGTGGGGTTTCAGGAAACGACTGCGGCTTACGTTTTCGTTGCATGCAGTTCTGTGAGCATGCCTTGATCAACCTGTTATCCCCTCGTCCTACTCACTCTTTGTACACCGAGAATCGCATACTGATAAGAATAATCTAGATTTTGATATGGGATGTTTTGGATAACTTGAGGGACGACTATGCTCTGTTACACGACTATCGCATCAGACTTCCCACAGTTGTATACTTTATAGCAAGATATGTTTCTACCCCCTGTAGTCTTTGATTTAACCCCCCTTTTGATAACTACTGATTTAACCCTGAAATAT
>JANCIO010000440.1:0-22324 GCA_027604855.1 Psilocybe subaeruginosa | reverse complement strand
ACTCATAATCCACTGGACTGAGACTGGACTGAAAATTTGGCAGGAGTCCAGTGCGAGTCCAGTGGACTCCAGTGGACTGCAGTCCAGTTCCAGTCCAGTGGACTGGACAATCTGTCAGCCAGTTTGGCTGGACAGAGACTCCACTGGAGTCCACTGGAGTCCATATGGAATGTGTGGGGATAGGAAAGACCTCGGAGTTGGTGTTGGAATGTTTTTGTATCCACAGAGAAATTAACAATGACTGTTCCACAGCCTTGTGCATTGACAGGGCTTAATCTGAGGCCCTGTATGGTTGAATCCTTGAGTGGTGTATAATCACTAAATGCCTCCTTTCATGGTACAGATAAGTGAGGTTGTCCCTGAGTCTAATATCCAATCATATTTCAAAAATTCTCTGTGTTGTTCTGCAGGCACAAATGCCATATATGATGCATCATTAAGATTTGATGTGATTGACTCCTGTGCTTGATTTGTGTGCTCTGCCCTATTTGGTCCTCTTTTGCCCTTAGGCCTCTGATCTTCCCTTCTGCCACCTTTAGCCTGACATTTCTTTGATATGTGATCCTTTTTGTGGCAGTTGTAACATTCTTTGTCCAATGAATCCGATGATTTGTTGTATTTTCCACTGTTTCTTGAGTTGCCAGATCCTCTAGCCTGTAAGGATGTCTGTGTCAAGTCACCAGACTTATATTTACAATGTCTATCTTCTTCCATGAGAATAGCCACAAGTTCATGAGAGGATAATTGAGGTTTATTCCCACTTGACCCAAGATAAGATGTTGTGTAAGTGTCCCATGACTCAGGAAGTGATGTGATTAAAATCATTACAAAATCTTCATCTGGTACTTTGCTGCCCATAACATGCAGTTCCTTCTGTAGCTGGTGCAATTTTGATATATGTTCCGACATATTGAATCCTTCTTCTGCTGTTGCTCTGTACCGCACCCTCCATGTAGCCAAAATTCCAAGTTGGCCTTTGGATTCCTTCACTGTGGTAAGTTGCTCCCACATATGGTGTACTGTGACTGCACCACTGATGTGTATCATTTCTGAATCTGAGATTGACAGCTCAATTCAGACATGTGCCTTTGCATCCTGTTCTTGCTATTTCTTCTGAGCTTCCAGCTCTTGTGCAGTTGGTTTTCCAGGTTCGGCTGATTCTGGTGCCTTTGCATCAATTGCAATATGGTCTTCCAGTCCAAGGTCAGTGAATACCACAAGCATTCTTTGCTTCCAGAGCATCCAATTTTCTGCCTTCAGCATGGGAATTTGGTAGGGTCCAGATGTGCTATATTTGTCTGACATATTGACTGCAAGCTAAATATAAATGAGGATGAGTGTGGCTGTTGAGAATTCAAGTACAAGTTTTAATGTATAGACACAGGGCCCATAACCTGTTGATAATTTATATTGTAATTCTTAATTTTATTGTGTAGACTTTGCAGCTACTTATATACATGTATCTACTGTAACTAGAATAATCTACCAGTGTCTAATTATTTCTATGTACAGTATAACCAAGCCCAAGATAAAATTAGTGAGAATATTAATAAGATAAATCTACAAGATAAATGTGTGGAATGTCCAAGCACATTCCCAACACAAGGAATACAGTAATTCTGTTTGATAATACACAATATATGTATATGCTCAAAATTTGACAGTTTGTGCAATTCAAGGCAATCAAAATCACAATTTAGATACAAATATACAATGATTTTTCAAGGCAAGTATCAAGGTACATTCCAGGTGTTTAAAATCTTTGTATTTTCAATAATGAGCTAAACAAAAGATGGGTGTTAATATCTATAAAGATAAATGAATAATACCCAACATACATAGGTGATATTCAAGAATGATGTTCAATAATAAAGGTTTGAAACCAGCAAGGATCCTGCCAGATTTGTGCTGGTGAGGATATTTCCCCAGTGCAATAGCAAGGCTTGTCTCCACTGCTTTCTCTACATCAGTATTGATCTATAAGTGGAATGAAATTTTGAAGGCATCAATAAATGTGATGGTATCTGACCGATGCCAGAAGAAGTTTTCAAGGCAAATTAGAGTTCCTGAAAAATAATAAGCAAAGAAAACATTTATAAAAAATAAATAGAAATAAAAAACAGACCAACAAAAGCATACAGAGAGGGTTTCTGGAATGAATAAGTGTTGGAGGAGGTGGGAAAGAAAATACAACTGACATCAAATTTAGTCTTTATGAGTGCAACAACAATAGAACTATTTGTGATCTGAGAAAAAATTAAATTAAATAGAAAATTAAGTCAGAATGGATATCAGATGAGAACTCACAAGCTGAATATAGTGATGTCAGTCATGCATTATTCAAATGATCAAAATACAAACTCACTTGCTGAATTCCATTACAGTCCAACATGTCAGTCCTGTGTCTTCAAAATATTAGCAGAGACAGACTCACTTCCTGAATGCCATTACATTCTGTCATGTCAGTCATGTGCCTTGGAAATAATAGCAGAGACAGACTCACACGCTGAATGCCATTACAGTCTGTCATGTTGGTCATGTGCCTTTGACATAAAAGCAGAGACAGACTCACAGTCTGAATGCCATTACAGTCCATCATGTCAGTCATGTGTCTTTGAAATAATAGCAGAGACAGACTCACAGCCTGAATGCCATTACAGTCCAACATGTCAGTCATGTGTCTTTGAAATAATAGCAGAGACAGACTCACAAGCTGAATGCCATTACAGTCCATCATGTCAGTCATGTGGTTTTGAAATGATAGCAGAGACAGACTCACTTCCTGAATGCCATTGCAGTCTGTCATGTCAGTCATGTGCATTTAAAACAATAGCAGAGACAGACTCACATACTGAATGCCATTACAGTTTTTCATATCAGTCATGTGTCTTTAAAAAAATAGCAGAGACAGACTCACAGGCTGAATGCCATTACAGTCCATCATGTCAGCCATGTGTCTTTGTAATAATTGCATAGACAGACTCACATGCTGAATGCCATTACAGTATGTCATGTCAGTCATGTACCATTAAAATACTAGCAGAGACAGACTTGCTTCCTGAATGCCATTACAGTCCACCATGTCAGCCATGTGCCTATGAAATAAAAGCAGAGACAAACTCACAGGCTGAATGCCATAATAGTTCATCATGTCCGACATGTGTCTTTGAAATAATAGCAGAGATAGACTCACATTCTGAATGCCATTACAAGCCATCATGTCAATCATGTGCCTTTGAAATAATAGCAGAGACAAACTCACATTCTGAATTCCATTACAAGCCATAATTTCAGTAATGCATCTTTGAAATTTTACAAAAATGAACTCACATCCTGAATGCCATTACAAGCCATCATTTCAGTAATGCACCTTTGAAATTTTACAGAACTGAACTTATATCCTGAATGCCATTTCCAGCCATTGTATCAGCCGTTCATTCTCTGCAAAATTATAGAGGTAGACTAACTCTCTGAATGCCAGTCCAAAAGGCATCATAAATTATTTCAATCAACTATACCAGATCTTTAGATATGTACCTCCTAAAACAATAATTTAATCAATCATTTTCAATAACATTAAATTATTTCGTACTGTTTTTTCCTGCAAATATTTTTATTTTCTGTGCCTGTTTGTTGTGAACTAAGTTCCAACTTACATACTTCTGTTTGTAAATAAATCAGTGTCCCAGTATTTGATAAAGATTGTTTCACTCACTTTCTAAATTGTTTATTAGTTGCAAGTTTTTCTGTAAACTCAATTTAAATCATACATATCCCTTATTTCTATCAGCTTGTGCCTTTTTACTTTACAACATCTGGTTACTCACCTCATACTGTCCATGTCATTGTTAGTTCTCAAAACAATAATTGTAGATCTAAATTATATAGCAGTGACGGAACCACATCATACAGTGCATTGATAATTTGATCTTTTCCAATGTCAGCTTTGTTTCAATTTTTTCAGTATAATCAAAATAATACAAACCATTGATGTGAAATTGTATGCACTGAAATATGTGTCATTTGAAGCACAATAAAAAAATTATATAAAATTCCTACTGTTTTATTGCATATTCAATGCACAACTCCATATTACTACTCTGGACTGAAACAAACAGCATTTGGAGTGCTAGGTTGTCCAGCGAGTCTGCTGTTTTCTTGATTAGTTCTTTCACCTGATCCTGATGTTTATCTTCATCCTCTTGCATTTCTTTATATTAGCAAAAGTCAATAATCAAATTGGATGAAAACAATGAAAATAAACATACTTTCCAAATGTAAGTAGGCTTTTGGAGGGTACTTGTATCCACACAGTGGCTCCTCAAATTTATCTTTCAGTACATTAAGAGCAGACTGACGGTTCTGCTCTCTTGATGATCCTCTCTTGAAGACCTGAATGATCAAGTCATCAAGTTTGGTGAATATTGTGATCACTGGAGCTGTATTGTGACATGTCTGTTAGCGGCACGTACAAAGATGACAATGATCTTAAAACACCATTTCCAGCCCGTTGCTCATTAAAGAATCTCTCCTCCAGCTCGAGTAGAGGCCGTGATCTATTTGGCACAAAGCAGAACCTGCATGGGTAGTAAGCACAAGTAGAAGTTTAGAACTGACGGTACAGCCAACCAAATGGCATGAAGTTGAAGTTTCGGTTCTGTGGACCTTGCACGCTCTTCGATGAATGCTTGGACCTCCTTCAACTGACTTTCGTCTCCAGATTCAAACCCTCGAGAGTCATGGAAGATGAACTGCAGGTTGCTCTCAAAGGCGAAGGGGCGATTGATGTCATGGATGCCGCGCTGATCAACAGCAAGCTCAGCATACCACTATTTCTCTAGTAAACAAATGAATTACCACTGAGGTTGGCTCCAGCTAGTATTCCACAAGACTTGAGAGCAATGCCTTCTCAAGCACCACATAATGAACACACCAAATTCTTTCCTTCGTTATAGATGCGAGGGTCCTTGGTTGTATTGCACACTCGCTGTAACAGTGTGGTCTTGCCGGCATTAGCCCGACTGATCACAAGGATATGAAAATGGGTGTATTTCTGACAAACGTTGAAGTGGTCAAGGAGATTGTCGGCCATGTCGATAGTGAGAATGAGTGTAGAAGTGGGTGAGCATTCTGGGCTTTCTCATATCAATTGGGTGTGGAAATCGAAGAGCATTAGGAACATCCACCGGCTTGATGTGGCCTGCTGATGGCTCTGTATTTGCTATCAAAGTCAGCTCCTTGACACTGTTGTCTGCTTCCTTGTCCAGACATATCCTCAGTATCCCCACGTTCCCTTCTTCCAGGTCTCATCGTTGAAATGGCATAGCCTTTCTTACTTTCTTACTTTGGATTGAGAAAGACGCAAGGTCTTGAAACTTGATCATGATGTCAATCAGTCATGGATACAATCGCTGTTTCTACTTAGTTCAAACAGTCTCAAATGGTACATCTTCATTCACACTAACACAAGAAAATAGTAGGCTGTGCAAAGAGACCAATTGGTGATGTCTAAAAGCCAATTGCACTCTCGTCTTATATAGTTATACTTCCTCCTTACAGTTGGACTCACGTTATTGATATTATTTCCAATCATACATACGACAGTGAGGGTCAATAAGTTAAATACATTTGAAAATTCATAACAACACCTATGTATCTATTCTTAGGAACTCGCGAACTATTCCTGCAATTTTTGTCTTGAAATGTGAAGGAACAATAGCAGAAGTCATTGTATGAATATGCTAGTGGACAATCTTGGAATGAATGTCTTTGTAACTCACTACCGCACCAAATATGAGTTCATGTGGAGGGTATGCATAAAAATTTGATGGAGAATCAATGTGAGATTGCCAATGTATGTTCCGATGTATCGTGCGGTCAACAGGCTATGTAATTGTCCACAATAAAAATGTGTTCGAAATCAAAGAATGTCTCATGTACATTCTTTGGTACTTTCCATAAAGATACTTGATGGCGACGACACTGATCCCGGCAGCACCCATGAATTGCGTGAATGCGGGACCCACTACACTTACTAGGGTCAATATAGCCGAGTAATGTGAAGGCCGGTCATCACTTGATCCAAAGTCATCAGATGGGAAGTTTGCAGTCTAAACTTTACCAACAATCTAATTGTGGCCTCATGTTCATTCAGTAATGGTTCAACAAGTTGCACCATCTGTGTCAAGATATCTACTCCTAAAGAAGATAGAAACACGTCAGCTGAATAGGTCTCTGGTTAGATAATATAATTACTAACGTTCAATGGACCATTGAAATTCCAGACTTTGAGAATGTCTTTGTGAATACGGGCGATGCAGTCGATCAGAACACGTCCCTGAAAAGCCGTGCTCATCCCCAAGTCCATCCAATATTCTGTTGAAAAAGTTAGCTTGTTCAAGAAAACCGCTCAAGCTGGTGAATACGCTCTCTTTGAGCCTTCGCTGATTGATGCAATGGTCAACAATTAATTGCCCAAACTTGGCTGGGGCGCATACCTAATGGATCGCAGAACTTTCTGATTTGCGCTGACTTTCTGAGCTGCCACCCACAGGACTAGAGGTCTCTTTCAATGGGATGCAAACATTGTCTTGCAACGTCAACCAGCTTCCTAACCGACTTTAAACGCTCATCCTCTATATGCTTCCTGAGATATTCAACGAATTAGTGGAAAATTAACGAGACACACCAGGATAATCGTTGGAGTAGGCCAATCTGGCCTACCCTAGCAGCTTGTGTCTGGCGAGGCTTGGGATGCTCGTCGAGTGGTCATGCAGTATGGCATTGCGGGCAAAGTGTCTTGTCGTCTCACTACAAAAGTGCACTAGCACACAAACCATGCACAGCCACTGATGTGATCTACAGTATCTAATCTAATCCACCCTCAGGCAGCTCGGCCCAGATGGTCAGAACCCACTGTCACATCGTCATCTGTTGATACTCTCACACATGGAACTTGTGTTGAAGCTCAAAAATCCTTTATCCGCTCATCAAAATATCCTTCTGCATTCTCCTCTGAAATACGGTCAATCTCGGACTCACAAGGGCACCAAACACATATTTACTCCAATGAGGAGTTGTACTAAATCAATCTGGCATGTGGGGGGTGTGCTAACCTCCTGCGCCTTTTGGAAGTGTTCGTTGACAAGTATGTCCTATTTTGTGAACACAGCAATGGCAGGAATGTTCACTGCCCTGTGAACCAGCCGCATGTAGTATATGGTAGTTGTAACTTATCTTACATGTATCAGCAAGCTTTAGAAGGTTCTCGTCACTTCTTTCTTGCAGCCTCAATACGGTGCATGGAGTTTCTAAACAAAGCCTGCCGGCACGAGCCAAATAGGTTGTATTGGTTAGCTTGAGTCTTCGAGATGTTAAAAGTATAACAAGTACCATATTGCATGGACTCGGACCTGCAGAGGCAATGAGGCTACGTTTCTCTCCCACAGAAATTTCTCAACAATTTCCCAGTTTTCTATTGTCCCAGGTTCAAAACCTAGGCTGTCATGGAGGATAAATCGCATATTGCTTTCAGATGTATGCCCATAAGTGATATCGGCTTTTCGAGCACAATCATTGAAAATATCAATGTCCTATATGTGCAATCAAACTGGAGTATGTAGAGGAAAAAAGACCAGTACATACCTCTACAGCAATGTTGAAGATATGTTTGATGAGGGAAGACTTTCCAACGCCACTCTATTGGAACGCCAGAACACTGCATATTGGATAACCACGAATGGTCACACCTTTCCGACTACAACGATCTGGAATCTAAGCAACAAGGATATCGGGAATGATCTCCAGACCATTGATGGAATGGGACTCACTGTGAGCACATAGCAATAGTTGCTTCAACCATCGGCGGTAAATCAATGGGGATTGCAGTCATGGCAAACTAACGCAGGCCAAGGCATGAAGGGTCAAATTGATCAGCAATTGGTGTTCCATTGCTCTTAGCAGTGTTATATAAGTGCCATTCTAAGCCTGCATAAATCCAACATATGGCTCATAACATTTTTGCCTACACACCTTCAATACATGACTATGGGAAGCGTGGTTGTAGTTCTCATCACTCCCACCTGAATTCAAAAGTAAGATAGCAAGAAACGCCTGACATCCTTGCCATCCTACAATTCGAACAGAGGCAACTAATGATCATTGATGGTTGAGCATTGTTGTTTACCATGCATGCAGAACAACATCCATAATTGCAGTAACAAAATCAGTTGTACAAGTTGAGACCAATATTCAACAACAATATACCTCGCAGAGTGAAAATAGAATCAGTACCTACCAGCACGAGCTACCGCAGGACCAACATGGGACTATGGAGTTCCTGGAACATAAGACCTAGAAGGATGAGATAGAAAAGTTTGATCCCAGCAAGAGACAATAGATGGCAGAGAGAGATAAGGTAAGTACCGAAGGTCGGACAAAGATGAGTTCAACTTGACAAAGTTGACAGCTTCGTGCAAAATCCTAGCCAGAGCCCCTTCCTTTCGGAAGTGTGCTGTTGTTTGCTCCAACAACCGGTTTAGGTAGCGGCATCATCCCTACTGCGCACAGTTTCCATATTTAGTGAAAGGTGGAGTTCCAGCCTCACACTGTATCTAAATATACTATGTTAGTGAATCTCTAACCCAAAAACAGATGTGTACAAACAAACAGACACACACTTTCTGAAAATTGGAGCCTCTTTGCATGTAGCTGGAAGTTGCTATTCAGTTTGTGAGCATCCAGGTTATCCCAAGTCTGGACTAATCACATGCTGTTCTAGTAGTAGTAGTAGGCACAGCCACCTTCAACCTGCTCTTTCTCTTCTCCACTCTCTCGACTTCGAGGGATGGTCGACATGGTATCTCCCCCAAACCCTCAATTTTTTGGCTAGGCCATGATAGGGATAAGGAGATAGTTCATGTGTGCGGAATACTTGTATGTTCTCATTAATCAGTCGTTAAAAAGAAGGAGGAAGGTGCTTGATGTGTGGATTGATGTGAATATTGAGCAGGAGAAGCAGACTCTGCAGAGTAAATCTGAGTGGAACCATGGCACGACCAAGTGATTAATTACCTTGAATAAATGACAAGTGTTTTCAACTTTTCAAGCTACATGGTCTCCCCAGGCTCCTCACGCTCCAGTGCCAGCTTGTGCTGCATCTCCTGTATGACTTTTGATTTGGTTTTGGTGTTGGTGTTGGGCACAAAGAAGAAGCTGGGTGGCGCATCTCTGTCTCTCCTTCTTTGGAGATGGCATGGTGGCTAAAGGAGGTCTGGACAATGTGATCATGAAGAGGAGGGCGAGTAGGAGCAGGGGGGGCAGGAGGGGGTTGAGAGACATTGGCGCAGGGGTGCAGGAAGTGTAGCTGTAGCTGCTGTGGATGCTACTCCAGCTAGCACCCTTGCTCCTGCTCCTGTAGCAAAACCAACAACAAAACCTTCTCCTGGTTCAGCATTGGCACCGGCACCAGTACCGACGCCTGCCTCAGCTGCTAATGTAGCAACAGCAGCAGCCCTGACTTCTATTCCTGTCCGCACCCCTATCGTCGGTATCAGCTGTTGCTGGGTTCTAGATTCCGTCCCAGCTGCGTTGGGGTTTGCACGCTGGTTTTGAGTTCAAGTCGCACTTGCACTTGCATTGAAGCCACCACGTGCGCGAGCGTGAGCGCAAACTGAATTCACATTTGCATTTGCGTATGGACGACTCCGAGCAGAGAGTGCTGTGATGGACATCGCGCAGTGGTGCAGGGTGTGTATTGTGTGCAGAGGGTGTTGCCGCTGTGTTGTTAGAGGAGCAGGGGGAGAGGTTAGGTAGGTTGGAAAAGGAGGAAGAGAGAGGAAGATATGAGGAGAGAGGCAAGAGTAAGAAGGAAGGAATGGATAGAATAGAAAAGAAGTGTATAATAAAAGAAAATGATAAAAGAACCCCAAAAAGATGGTCAAAAAAGGAGAAGAAAAGCACTCACCAAAACACAACACAACCCACATACTCCCTCACACACCTGCATTGCACGTGCGTTGTGTCAGCCTCCATTGGGCACATGAGCCTGTTGTACTAGTGTTCTCTCTAGGGTTCTTTTGCATGCCCTGGAGCCTGATCTTGAGATTGAGATTGCGATGCTAGCGATGAAGATGCAGATGGTCTAGGTGCATAGGCACCCACATCAACAGGCTGTGGCACACTCGTGCTCGTGCATGTATGTGCCATCCCACACACACAGGCTGCTCCACATTCAAACACGAAGACACACACACACCCGCTGCAGAATGTGGGTCTGTATGTGCATCGTCCGCCATGGTGCTTCCTGTTGGCTAAGTATATTCATGTAGGTGGTAGTGGCGGGAATTCTCTTGTGGATTTCCCTGCATGGAATCCTCCTCCTCTTCCTTCTCCTGCTAGGAATGAGAATGGGGACGGCAGGCCGGGTGCGCACGCACACGCAAACACACATGCGCCGCCGACTCCAATCACACTGAGCACCGCGAACAGCACTGCGCGCACCTATGTAGCAGATGGGCCGGCAGAGGGTGTGGTTCACATTGGCTAGGGGTGGTTTGGGAAAAATCCGGGTGGTGAGTGATGGTGACCAGTCGTAGTCATACTGGATGAGGACGTGCTGCAGATGAGGACAAAGCTCTCTGGTTCAGACGCAAGTATGGGCAAGGGCAAGGGTAAGCTGTATTGTTGGTTGACGGCAGAGGGCCTGGGGGCAGTGGTAATGGGAGATATTGGAGGAGCTGTTGCTCTTGGTGCTCTTGGTGATGTTGATGACTCTGGCACTGTCGCCAGTGTCGCCAGTCCATTGTTGTTGCTGCTGAGACTGGCAGAACTCAGGCCCCATTCGCGATCCAGGTTACCTCTCGGTTAAAAGATAATTTAGAGCTAATATTGAATTTATAGCCAATGGATGTTTACTTGAAATCTGGGATAACGATATATAGAGGCTCATTGAAAACAGCGGGAGTTGGGCAAGTCGGCAGGAGACAATGTGCTCAGAGCATTGGAACAAACTGTGAGAACGATGGCCATCGTGCATGATGTGACCAACATGGTCACAGTATCTATCGTATGACTAATTGTGACAGAAGAGACTATTGTGACTGCGGGAGCGGCGATAGTTTTGTTCTGCCACACAGATAGGGGTTTAGGTAGTGAAGCTTTAGCTGGTATAGACAGGTATAAGAGCTGGTTATTCACTGGGGGATTGTAGCTACTACATGGTCTGTATTTATACTGTAGAGGAGAGGTCTAGAACTAGGTAAAAAGGGTTTGTGGCTGAGGATAATAAATAGGGTATCTAATAAAGGAAGGTTTCAGGGATAAGAGACAAAATCATGTATTTAGGGGATGAAACGGAGTGGAATCACAAAGATAAGATTAAAGATATAGATAATCAGTAAGCAAGGAATGTACCGGATCGTCACATATGCCCTCCAGGGATTGTGGAACAATGCCCAAATGAAAAATAAGAATGAGTATGGAAATGACTGTTAAATAAAGGGATGTCGAGTGGTGAACACCTAAATGATGGTGTGTGAGGAAGATTCAGCCTAGGATCCATCTGCCATAACGATGTCGGATGTGGAGTAAGTGCCCAAATTGGATTGGTAGTTGTTTTTGCGATGCTTGTTGTCCATTTTCGAGCAGCGGCACTGGTTTTCGCATTTGTGGAAGTAATGATCAGAACTCTTGCGACATGTAGTGTCTGCTGAGGCAGCAAGTAAGAACATGTCTGAGATTAAGTTGGCATGTGGTGTTTGAAGGTGATGGAAAGGTAAAGGAATTTGAGCAGAGTTGGGATGCCTGAGTGCCTGCCTGTTGCAATGTAGAGGACATGAAATTTTGAAGTCAGAGGCGGTGATAGGTAAGCTGTTGACGATGTAATGAGCATGAATAGGGTCCCAAACTGCGAAATGATGGGGGCCGGTTGTGTACAGTACCGGACAATCAAACCCCGTCAACTTTTCCGACAAATTTTGTAGAGTCCAACAAAACATGGAATAGTTAGATATACTATTTTAGATGTAGATAGAACCACAATGAACAAGATTCAACAAGCCGATTTCTCTAAAATCCCGTTTTGATTTTTACACCTCAAAAATTTGGCCAACCCTTAAAAAATTCACTAAAATCATGGAAATATGCGCAATCGATAGCTTTTAAAAATCTGTATATGAATCCATAAAAATAAAAAACTTTTAATGAGCTGTTCCTCTGCAAAAAAGTTCTTGCTACATCTCTACTATGACTCACGGAAGACCTCCCAAACGCACCTGAAATATATCTGGATTGCGAAATCAACGCTCGAATAAGATTCCTCGACGCCAAGAAAGTCCATCAACCATTGCAGAGGCACCATCAGACTCAGATCAGACACAAATGCCGCAGCCGCAGCTGACCACTTCAGAGTCGAGTCCCCCCCAGGCTGTACCAAGGATTATGAATGTTGACAGAAATACATATTTTTTTTGTGCAAGCTTTGGCATTGAGTGTGGGCTAGAGGGCGAGTGGCTTTCTTATCATGATCTCGAGGACTAAGAGTCAGAATCTGATGACTCGGATTTTGAGGATGACATCAGTGGCGAAGAAGACTCTCCTGATCTGGTTTTTGATGACTCCGAGTGGGAGAACAATGAACTCTTTCAAGAGCAGCTGTACAACAGGGCCCAGAAGAATGGTGACAATCCAAAAGATGAAGATTGGGTACCTCCATCGCTTGCTAAATACAAAAAAAAAGGTGATGTTCAATCACAGAATAACAGTGGATTGCTACTTATTTTTTAAACAGCTCGTTCACACCAATATGTCAAGGGGCCGGATGTTCTGAGCAAGTCTGACCAAACAAAGCAGCGCTACAATCTGCAACAAAAAATCAAAAAACACTTACCTTGTTCAGATTCTCTGCCACCTCAAGGCCTATGCCACCAAGTTCAATCCCAAGAAGTCCTAAGTCTGAGGAAATGGATGTCGATATCCCAGTCCCCTCGACAGGCACTGTGCCGATTGATGACATTGTCCAAATCCGGCAAGAAAGTGTCGATATGGAGATCCCTCCCCTGATCTGCCAGGAGTCTGTTGAGGCAGTTATTCCACCCTCTCCCACCAGTAATGACATTCTGGAAATTCCAGATTTGGAGGACATTATAGATGATGACATTGAGGAAGTTGTGGCAGGCGGAAATGAGATGCATCCATGGGATCAACTGAAGGATCAGATTAAGAAGAACTTAAAGAAAGGTGCAAAGACCTTACCTTTATCTCACATTAACAAACTGATGATCATTCGCAATTTTGCAACACTATGGATGAAGGGCATTTTGAGAGCAGACGCTAGTCATGAGCTTGCAGAGCAATGGTATGAAGGTTGTGGTACCGGTGCCTATTTTGCGCGGAGAATTTGGACACTTGTGCAACATTATCGGATATTTGAGCAACTCCCTGATCAGAAACACGGTGGGAATCGAAAATCACACACTCTGCTCTCGGATGAGCAACTTCAGCTCGCAGCAAGACAGTGGCTTTCATCTCAAGAAGCCGGAAAAGTCACCCCAATGGAATTTCGCCGTGTGCTTAATTCAACAATTCTACCTGCACTTGGCATCACACCCAAGACACCTCTTGGGGACCACACTGCTCGCTGATGGCTGATTAAATTAGGATGGCAGTTGACAGTTCTTCGAAAAGGTGTTTATATGGATGGCCACAAATGCCCTGATGTTGTTGAGTATCACAACAATGTCTTTCTTCTGGCAATGGCGAAATATGAAGCACAGATGGCAATCTGGAAAGAGGATGAAAATGGAAAATTTATCCGAGTTCCCCCTGCACTGAAGGATGGTAAAAAGGAGATAATACCCAACTTCCAAGATGAGTCTTGTTTCCATGCTAATGAATATAAATCTTCTGCATGGTATATTTCAAATTATACATTGCTATGTTGTTCACTAATATATGTTGCATTAGGTTTCAAGAAGGTCAAACTATCTTGCAAAAGAAAGGTCGCGGTCAGCTTGTTCATGTGTCAGAATATATAAATCCAGAAACTGGTCAACTTGTTTATCTCAGTCCTGACGGGCAAATTCTGGATGAAGCAAGGGAGATCATTTATCCGGGATCAAATGGCGATGCATGATGGGATGCTGATCAGCTTCTCGTTCAAGCAGCACATGCTATCAAGGTCTTCAAAAAGCAATTTCCTGGATGTGTTTCTTTATTTGTCTATGATCAATCATCTGCTCATGGATCTCTTGGGCCAGACGCCCTCAAAGCATTCAGTATGAATAAAAGCGATGGTGGACAACAACACAAGCAACATGATACTGTAATCCCTCAGTCTAATCCAGATCCCCAATTTCGTGGGCAGCTGCAGAAAATGTCACTCCCAAATGGGCGTCCCAAAGGGCTTGAGACTGTCCTCAAAGAGCACGGGTTTGATATCTGGAAGCTTAATGCAAAATGCCAGCCAGTTTGCCCAGTCGACAACAAGGATTGCTGTATGGCTTGCTTGTTGAGTCAGCAAGAAGATTTTACACAACAAGAATCAATGCTTGTGAAGCTTATTTGTGATGCTGGTCATGAGTGCATCTTTCTCCCCAAGTTCCACTGTGAATTAAATCCAATTGAAATGGTATGTCATTTGCATTATCTGATATCTTATCACATTTATAAAGTATCTAAATTTAGCATTGGGGATGGGCTAAATTTCGGTATCGAGAAGTATCCAAAAAACATTTGCAGATGCAAAGGAGGCTGCAACAAAATATCTGGATGCATGTCCACCCGAGGTCATCAGGTGCTTTATCAACAGATCATGGAGATCCATGAGTGCTTATTGCAAAGGATTGACAGGAAAGGCAGCGGCTTGGGCAGTTCGGAAGCAGTCAAAACATTGGGTGGTAACAGAGCGTGCAATGATGTCAATTGAAGCTATACTTAATTGATCCTTTGGTTTCCTCTTAACTGAATATCAAAAAGTGCGAAATTATAGGCATCTCAGGCCCCGAAAATGTCAAATTTTAGTGCCAAAATTTTGGCCACCCTTAAACCTCATGGGAATAACTTCGGAGATACGTTTTTCAACTCCTTTTGACTTTCTGAATCCAAATCTGAAAGAATTTTGTCCAAGAAAAATCAGGATCACAAGATAAAAATTTGCTGTGCTTTGATTGTCTGGTACTGTAGGAATTAAAGAGATTGGAGATAGTAGAGTATCCGTAGGGAATAGATCCAATTTCGGTAGTCTTGTTAGGGAGAGCGCAGATCTTCTGATCATAGGCGCAAAACGATAGAATCATTTTTGAGGTTAGTGCTTGCTGTGCGTCAAACCAAGAAAAGCCAATCCTCAGGTCAAAGATGACGAACTTGTTGTGAGAAATACAATGGACACTGGGGTGAGAGATAGTCGGCAGGAAGGTCAGATCGGCAGGTAGGGTGGCAAATGGGACATTGACAAGGGCAGGATTGTTGACAGAAGGCAAAGGAGTGTTGGTGGAGGCGACGGCCTCAGAGGCATTATCAATGGGTACAGCGGTTACATTAGAGCTGGGGTATACAATGGGATTAAAATGCAAGGAAAGAGGAGTGGGAGTTTTAGAGAAATGAAGCAAGGAAAGAACGGAATTATTAGAAATAGATTCGGGCATACTATCATCGCCGAAAAGGTAATCAATGCTAAGGTTTTTGTCCGCATCAGATCTAGAATTAGAGGGGAAAGAATTAGAAGTGTTTTGAGATGAAGAAATGGAAGTATTGTCAATGGAAAGCATGTTGGGAATCTTAGAATTGAAATGAGTGGGTGGATTTTTTGGTGAAGAAAGAGCGGATTGTAGAGAGGATTTTATATGTTTTGGAATGCTCAGGGTGCTCAGAAAATTTTAAAAAGGTCAAGAAAATTTGGGGGTCATCGGACGGAGGTTTTCTGCGTCCCTTTGGCAAATTTTCAACATGTTCCACACCCAGGAGGTCAAGGTACACTTTAAGGGCATGTAATTCAGCCACATTTTCATAAGGTAGCCAGGTAATATCTCCCACTTTCCATTCTATTTTGAAGATTGAGTCTAGTCCAACTCCAAAATGTGATTTAATTTTTCTACTGCCCATTCAGATCCAGAGCAGTCTACTGTGCTGATTTGTTCATCCAAACGGCCAGGGAACAATCTATCATCATTAGGATGATGTATCCTTAGTAATGAAGCATGAAAAATGGTGTGTACTCCCCGTTGCTTTAGCGAGTTAGATAGATCCAGTTTGTATGATTGATTACCATAGTCTTTTAGAATTTTATAAGGCCCAATGTATTTGGGAATCAATTTTCAAGCTAGACCTTTGGGAAATGAAATATTCTTTGTGGACAGGTATGCAAGGTCTCCTTCTTTGAAAGGGGAGAGCTGTCTTTTTCTATTAGCATCTCTTGTTTGTTTAACTCTAGCGGCTAGAATACTATCATGGGCTGTCATTAGAGCAAGCTTTTTTTGTAACACAAAATTTCTAACGGATGGGTATTCTGATTGTTCCACAGAGTCCCAAATCATGGGACGTGGCATGCGGCCGTGATTTAAGAAAAACGGTGCGAAGCCAGTGCTCTCAGATCTAGCTGAATTAATTGCAAATTCAATGGCCAGGAGCTTAGCCACGCAGTCTGTCTGTTTATCATTTATACATTGCCTTAGCATTTGATTAACAGTGCGATTAGCGCGCTCTGTGGAGCCATCTGTTTGGGGATGGTAAGTGCTTGACATTTTTAGATTGGTTCCTATTAATTTATTCAAATGTGTCCATAGTATGCTCGTGAATAGAATGTCTCGATCATTAATGATATTTTTAGGTAGTCCATGTAATTTATACACATGTTCAAATACTAGTTCTGCAATTTGTCTGGCAGTATAGTCTGTTCTGCTTGGGATTAAATGTACCATCCCAGTTAATAAGCAAATTACCACTGTTATGGAGTCAAAGCTTCCATCACAGTTTTTTGAATAGGGAAGGGGTCCCACAAAATCTATTCCAATAGACTCCCATGGAGTCCCAGGTACCGGAAGAGGATTGAGTACATAGCCTGTATGGTTTTTGGTTGCTAGGTTTACTTCTCTTGCATGTGGAGCAAGTGTCACAAAATGCCTTAGTTGTCGTGAACTAATTCTTTCCACCATACTTGGTTCCTAAGGTAATCCACTGTTCTGACAGCTCCAAGATGAGCTAACAGAGAGTGTGCCTCAGATATAATTATTTCCCTGATACTTCTTCCCTTTACAATAATTCTAGAGATGCATAATAATTTGTTTCCTTTCTCTCTTAGGAATACTAAACCATTTTCTACTTCAAAGTTTCGAAACTCTTTTGATTCTTTGAATATGTAACTGAAGAAGGGGTCTAAATTGTAGCTGTTATGAATTTCTTTTACAATATCAAATCTGTTAACTGACAATGATGCTAGGTCCAATAGGTTTGGCGCATCTCGGGTTTGCCATTGTCACGCAGGTTTGATATCTCCGCATTTTTGTCTTCATTGGGAATGCCATGTGTTTCCGTATTAGGTAAGTCCAGATCAATATTTTTCCTTAATGGCGGTATCCTAATTATCAACCTTTCTGTGGCAGGTTTTGCAGTGCTATTTGCTTGTTTTGTGTTACTCTTCCCGCCCTCCTTTCGTTCGACTGGAGGTTTTAGAATGAAATGTTTACGCATCCGGGCTGCAAACTTGCATGAGATTTCTGGTCTTCCAGTGTCAGCAGGTGGTACGTTCTTGCATGTTTGTCTTCGTGAAGCTGCACATGCTTTGATTCCCACAAGGATCAGTAATGTGCCCTCCGAATGTCCATGTCTTTGTCTACCACATTGTGGTACAAGTATTTGCTTTGTGCTTGTATAGTGCCAGGTGAGTCATTAGAATACATACGAGATAACACATCTGCAACAATGTTTTCACTTCCAGGAATGTACATAATCTCAAACTCAAAAGAGGATATCTTTTCAAGCCATCTCGTTTGTCGTCCAGACAGGCTCTTTTGATTGAGTAAGTGGATTAAGCCCTTGTGATCTGTTACCCACTTAAATCTGACACCTTGCAGTATATCTCAATGCCGCAGCATGGTTTCTATTCCTGCAAACATCTCGATTTTGTGGGTTGGATAGTTTTGTTGGGCCAGGTTCAGTTTAGCTGAGTAAAATGCTGCAATTTCAGCCATTCTAACACCCAGCACATTGTCTGCTAGATAATCAACTGCCCCCAGGAAACCGCATAACAGGTCTCAGTTTGTAGGGACCTTCCATGCAATTCAGTCTTGCCGACTTCTTTACATAGCGGTTCAGCATATCTATGGAGTTCGACTCTCACAGTCTCGACCATGTCATGCACAGGCGAAATTGTGTGTATCATTGGTTTAGTATCTGCACCAGCGTTCATAGGGAGTGGTAAGTCACTTCCAATTATTACTCGCGCTGGGTTCAAACCAATACATACTGAGTGTTGGTATAGGAACAGTGCGCCCAATATCATGTCATAGTTATTGATGTTCACTATATCAAAGGTACGTTTAGTTGATATATTTTGATATTCAAACTTAACTGTTGTTGAGGCATTTACTTTAGAACGCGACCCTTGCACAGCCAACTGGAGTGTTATAGGTTGGTCAAACTTATCTTGTTTCACTTTTAGCTGATCTGCTAGTGTGGTAGACATGAAGTCTCCTAATGAACCCAAGTCAATGAGTGCCCTAACGGGTTGATCATTGATTTTTAATTTGACTATAACTGGCTTGGGTAAGTAACGGTGCTTTTCCTTCAGGGCTGCCGCATTTTGTTGCAACCCAGGATACAATTTCCGATCAACCTGAACACCGCACAACTGAAGGTATTGGCTAGGGGATAGTTCCTCTACATCTTGATCCACTCCTTCAGTAGGTTTTTGCTTTCTAGATCTCAATAAGTTATTGACTAATCCCTTAATTTTGGACCAGGTTCCTTTTGACATTCATACTTCGATTTCGTCGGGCTTGGATGCCTCCATTTCCTCAAGTCTGTTTAGCTCATATAAGGCTATCTGGGCTTCATACCAGACACAGATGTCGAAATCTTCCTTTTCAAGGTAAGTTACTGGTAATTTACATTCCAGATCTTGATATGGGTCTCTCACATCAAGTGTTTTAGGGTTAATGTCATTCTTTCTTACTTGGAAATGTGGTTCCTCATTGTTATCATAATGTAATTCCTCTGCAAATGTGGTATGATTGTTCAATAACATTTCCGCGTAATTTTCTAATGGGGTGCTGATGATTGTTTCATGAACAGCTTGATGTCTCAGCCAGTCGTTGGTGATTGCGCAGAGGTCTAATTTATCTGAATCAATCGCACATTGCATCGCGTACCAGTGTCCGACTGAAAACATATTGTACCTCAATCAGGACACATAGAGGTAAGATTCAATTAATCGCTTTTTATCATAAATAATATACCGATTGTCATATCCCTTTTCGATCTTGAATCTGGATTCATTTTTAATCCATGGTTGGTTATCATCCCCAGGGTAGGGTGTGCATTGATTCAAAATGTTGTCTAGCTGTGTGACGTACAGATTGAGTGGCTGTCCAGTTCTGTTTGATAGTACGTCTCGTAGGATAGGTTGATTTTCTGAACTTTCATAGTGATCTCTATAATGCTTTCGGCCAATATCTGCCTCATAAATACTTGAGACGTGTTTTAAATAATTGTTATTGTATAATTGGTTCCGTTCAAGTCATTTTGTGTACCAATCAACTAGATTTAGGTTATGATTCTCAAGTAGGGATTTTTGAATGACTGTTTTCATATCCAAATCCATGTTCTTGATACAATACATGTCTGTATTATCAATAGGATAAATAGAGAACCGAGCATCATCTTTGGTCATTGGATTAATAGAAGGGTAGTTGGTCTGAATTCCATCCCTCAGGAGATAGGTAGGAATTTCTATAAATGGTTGGCCAAAAGGCCACCAATTTCATTTGCAATGAGTGAGGCAAAGAGCTTTCGCCCTCCGTTTTGAATACCATCTCCGGATGTCAAATTTTGAGTTCTCGAGTTGTGACTTGGATATATTTATTCTAAAGTTTGTGAGCTCATCTTTAAGATGGTATATATTCAAGTTGTTGTTTGACTTAATAATAGTGAATCATCCGTCAGGCATAGATATTTCATTTGAATAATATTCATCTCCTGGGTAAGGCCCCAGAATATTTAATAAATAAGATGTATGCATTGCAAATGTATCCCCAAGTGTGTCTCAGGGGTAGCAAAGCATTTCATTAATCTAGGGTGGATTGTTGTTATCGAAACTAATAGCTCCCAATGGCATGTCTTCAAGGACCTTGACAAATTCTCTGGAGGAATTGGATTTTGTATCCTCCTCCTGTACAGGTTCTACATTAAATGTAGACATTCTGGGAGGTTTGTTTCCATTATGTTTAATTGAACTAGCTTGGGGGCAATTGCGGGACATGTGTCCCTGCTCATTGCACCAGAAACATCTTCCACTGGCAATCCGGTCAGCTTTTTCCTTTTCAGATAGTATATTTTTATTACTGCTGGATTCTCTCCTAGTGTCTTTATTAAACTTAGGACAGTTTGTACCTTCTTTATTGAAGAGCTTATATTTATCCTTATTGTAACTATTTCAGTTATTATAGTTATTTGGTTTGGCTTCTCATTGCTTATCATTATGTCGGGATCGCAACGAGTCATATCAGCGCTTATCACAATGTCCCTTTTGATCTCTCAAAGTCGACATTGATTGTTGATCTTTATTCGGGCGGCCCACGGTTTCCGAAATTTCTATTATTTCAGCCTGACTTACAACTTCCTCCCAGATGGAAGAGTCCGGATAGA
The DNA here is from genome assembly GCA_027604855.1 of Psilocybe subaeruginosa. Lineage (NCBI taxonomy): Eukaryota > Fungi > Basidiomycota > Agaricomycetes > Agaricales > Agrocybaceae > Psilocybe > Psilocybe subaeruginosa. Next base: position 1,468 of record JANCIO010000440.1, on the reverse strand, counting down.
GTCTGTCATGCCACAGTCCAAGTTGAATATAATCCGCAGCACTGTTCCAGAAACAACTGACAAGGTCACTTTCGGTCATTGATCCCAGTAAGTTAAATTGTTCTTCAAGGTAATAGATATATTCGCTAACTCTTCTATTGCCTTGAGTGGCATGCTCAAATTTCCTTCGTATTTTTTGCCTGAAGTCAATTGGAAAGCAGTAGTTGAAAAGTCCATTATAAAATAAGGACATAGACATAGTTTCTTCTTGGGTAGCAGCCTTCTGTAAATAATAGTCATAGGCTTTTCCTTCTAAGAAATATGATAAGGTTAGTATCCTTCGCTTTTTTTTGAACCCACTATCTTCAAGGTAGGCTTTACTTTCTTTTACAAACTGATGATAGATGCATGGGTCAGCGCAGCCATCATATGGGTTTGGTTTGAAGGCCTTCCCACCTGATGACATTTTAGACTTATAGTGCTTCTTACGGTGCTTCCTTCGGTCTGATCTTCCATGCAGATCATTTCAGAATGAGAAGAGGATTTATCTTTTTCAGTAGTACTAGGTTCTACTGTTTGCATTACAATACTGTCTCCGTAAATAAAGCTATTCCCACCAGGTGTCATCCTTAAGTTATTAGGAGACTGGGCCATAGCATCCTGGCTCTCTTCACATGAAGGAGCAGGGGGTCTTGATGACACAACGTCACTATAAGTGCGTATAAGAGTGTGTTCGCCGGCAATGTCCAAATAAGGATTCAGTGAGACAGTTTGCAATTGCTGATCATCAGGATCAGTGGTGCGGGAGTGGGAACATAGAGTATATCTATGTGGCATAGTATTTAGTAATTAAAAATTTCAAAGATTTATGTATGGGATAACAAAGATTCAAACAAGTCAGTTTTATTTTGCTGTCTTGAGGCGGATGGTTCTGGTTGATCAGACCAGAAGTTACCAGACGTCGAGACAGCGAGGGAGAGTTTTTAGATAGAGTGTAGAGTGTACTGTCAAAAATATGTGACAGAAATGACTATTGTGACTGCGGGAGCGGTGATAGTTTCGTTCTGCCACACAGATAGGGGTTTGGGCAGTACTTTACAGTGCCCCATGGGTACCGGTCGGAACCGCTTGGACCCAGTCGGAACCGATCGGAACCGGTCGGAATCCACTCGGACCCACTCGGAACCGGTCAGAATCCAATCGGAATCCACTCAGACCCACTCGGAACCGGTCGGAATCCAGTCGGACTTTTTCATAATGTACTTGTTCAGTGTATAATACAATGCTTAGTCAGCATTACATAATAGTTGCTTACATAAGCTTATAAATAATGTATTGAAATCACATGATATAGTCTGCTTAGTCAGTATCACATAATATTTCTTACATAAGCTCTTAAGTAATCATTCAGATCACATGATATTTGTAATAAATGCGAAATTATAAAATGCACTCAACAGGAATTGAACCAACAGCTTCATATATATTA